>PVJL010010146.1:0-51575 GCA_004026885.1 Lyroderma lyra | reverse complement strand
CAACATGCTGGTTGCTCAGCCTCCTAGCTCTCCCCCTTAAAACTGATTTCAAATGTTGCATGTTCTCGTTGCTAATTCCCACCACCCTCAAGTACAGCCGCAGTTCTCCGTCTGAACTGGAAGCATTTTGCTGGGCTCCTAATTACAGCTTCAGGACAAAGGCAGCTTCAGGAACACCAGGACCGCTCCAGCTTCTTACTGCACCTCCTGCCACGGGTGCGGGGACATGCGGGTGCACAGTGCTTAACATCTCCATCCTCCTCCTCCTGGAGCCTGCTCTGGTATGTTTCTGATGTCTCAAGATACAACTCTTCTATCTTAAATACTTATTTGTTCCCCAATTTTCTGTATGTAACAAAGTAAGTGAAGTATGAGACACCACTGCGTACCAGCCACAGTGACCTGCCTGTGCTCCTCAGACACAAGAGGCTCGCGCTTCAGTTTCAGGGCACCTGCCTCAGTGATGCCTCTGGAAGGTTCTCCCCTCCGCTATCTGTAGGGCTGGCTTCCGCCTGTCAAGTCAGATCCCACCTCAGAGAGGCCCTCCCTGACCACCCAATCGGAAGCAGCCCTTGCCTAGTCATTCTCTATCACATTCCTGTGTGTGTGCACGCGCGCGCACGCATGTGTGTGCGCTGTCTGGAAAGTATCCAGCCACATAATATGAAAAACAGAGGCACTTATGGCTGGATTTTTTTCTGGACAGCCCTCATGTGTATATTTAAATACATATATTTTAATTAAATATATTTTTAATCCTGTTAATTTATTTTAAAATCACAATTCCAACCATCTTCTTTAGTTGTCTTATAGTCTGTTACCACCCCACCTGAATATAAATTTCATGAGAGCACAGACTTTCCCCTTTTCCTTACCACTAGATGCCTGTGCCTAAAACAGCAACTAGCAAAATAAGCAGTCCACACCAACACCTGTTCACGGAGTAAGTGAACATAATATTGCATGACTGTCCTACCCTACGTTCATTGAGACGTCATCATCTGATGTTAAAATAATACCAGCAATTTCAAATGCAATCTCAAAAACATGAGGTGAACACACTATATATAGTCTTTGAGGAGTTAAGGCAGTTTTTTAAGTATAAACAAGTACTTCAGAGTAGTTAAATTCTTTCCTACATCAGATCTCTAGTTAAAAACAAGTATCAGTGTCTATTCGTCTGTCCATCTCTCCATGTGTGTGACTATTTATCATATAAAGCAACCTGCCATGTCAAGTGGTTCCTGTCTTATAGCAGCTGACAATGTAGTAAGCAGTTTCCACCTAATATTTCTTTCATACACAACAGTTTACCCAAAGTAAGTAGAATAAGCTAGTATGGAATATGGAATTATGGACCTGATAAAGTCTTTCCTCTTCAGTGAAACTTTTAGTGTTTCCATTGGGGGTAAAAATTGGAATACATAATTATCTAAGCCCAACCCATGTTCACCTGCTCCAATTCGCTATGGTCCGGGCATGTCCACAGAGAAAGCCAACCCTCCTTAGAGTAGCTTAATAACTGGACCAAGGGTTAGGGGTTACCAGCCAAAGGCAATCATGTATATGTGGAACATCAAAAGGGAGACCAACTGCTTTGAAACTAGCTTGGTACAAATTATGCCCAAGAAAGGAGCTTCAGACTGGGTGGTAGTTCCCCGAACCCCTCAGATTCCTCTTTTTGGGGAAGCATCAATGTTAAGCAATCCAGGAGATGCCGTATCCTGAATGACACTGACCTGCTGTCCATTTTGACCCATGTCACACTCCCTTGTATCCTTGCCTAACCCCCCGTTACTGAAAACCATCTGGGCGTATGTCTTCCTCGCACCATAAAGAATAAATTCATCTGTCCACAGACCCTAAAATAGAAACCCTCTGACTACACAGGAAATGGGGGAAATTATTTTCTCTACAATCTGAAAACATTAACAAGTCCCTGCAAGAAAGGATGTCAAAGGTATGGCTGGTGCTCAAATAATGATTCAAAAAATGAAAGAACCATCAGGTATACGGGGGCTGTCCGCAAAGTATCAAGCCATGGAATATGAAAAAATAGACACATTTATGGCTGGATTTTTTCTGGACAGCCCTTGTAATTCAGTGATCCAATTGGAAACCGACTTTAATTCCTATTTCTTTGACCTCATGTAGCTTTCTTTATAACCAGAAAAAAAATCCCACAGGTATAATAATGGATAGGATTATACCAGTCTTATCTTCAAAATTATAATACACAGTCCTTTATTCTTTGATAAGGTTAAGTCAACAATTACAGGACATGTATTTGGTTTCACAATTCAGTTCAAGCAACAGGTGTGCTTGTCTGCTATGTACTAGGCAGTGTTAGGTGCAAGAAGGGATAAATCATAGACACCACTTTCAAGGAACTTAGATGGAGTCAAAAAAAAAAAAAAAAAAAAAAAAAAAAAAAAAAAAAAAAAAAAAAAAAAAAAAAAAAGACAAAAAGATGTACTGAGTCCACTTGAATCCACTGTGGTAAGTCCTATAAAAGTGACAGGCACCTGATGTTCTAAGCAGTATTGCTGGCCATTTCCACTTTTTCCAACAATACATTCCTGGAATACAAATCATACGGGAGTTTGCCAGAGAAAGATGTTATTTTCCTTTTGGGATCGGTGCCAAATAAGCAGAGGTAAACTCAGAATATGAACTATGGGGAGCACTGGACACCCATGGGAATAAAATCTCCACCAAGTTGCACAACAATGTGAATGCACTTAATGCCACTGAAGTGTACACTTAAAAATGGTACTATCATACGTTTTACGTTGTGTATATTTTTCCAGTGAAAACAGAACAACGCCCTGTCCAACTCCAAAAAGCCAGTATTTGGTCCATTTTGGATGCTTAGTACTTCTAACATGTCATCCCATTAGAGACACTCAATAATTATTGATTGAATAAAAGTAGAGAAAATGGGTCCAGTGACCGGATCTGTGTATCTTTTTCTAGTTTCTACCTCAGTCAGCTCTGAAGAATAAGGATAGTATGAATAGAACCTAAATTTGCTTAGAAGAAAACACGCCCTGATGATTTACTAGTGATATTTAATGACATCAACCTAGTTCTAGATCTTTCCATGCTACTGAACTCAGAAACCCAAGGAGGAAATCTATTTGTCCCAAATTAAAAAGCACAGGGAAAATGTCTCACCAATTATTTCAAAAGGGCAGCAAGATGGTGGGCCTGAAGCCAGATGGTTGAAATATATGCAGGGTCTGCTGAGGGTCTGCCAAGAAAAACAGGGCTGCCATGGCTGACCAGCTTACAGGGACCTGTTTCACCAGCAGGACTAGAAGACTTACATATTCACACTTCATAGCTATGGGAGGAGTCCAAGACCATCACAACTAAAAAGGTGCTTCGAAACTCAGTATGAAATTCTAATATGCTTTTCATTTTAGAATTTACTCCCATCTTTGTTAGGCTGAAAAGACTATTCACATCCAGTGGACTATCATTTATTGATGCCTTAGGGCAGCCCTTGAAATAAGCTTTAGGAATTCATGAATGAATAAGTAACTGATCGTTAAAACAGGCTGGTATACCAGCTTATATATTTTCCTGGCTCACCTTACTTTATGTATCCTAGACAGAAGAAAATCCTTGTCTTTAACCTTTTAAAACTCACCTGTTGGCTGAGTAGTGGAAATCTTAGGAAGTATGGAAGGATTTCCGTTTGCTGATCCTATAAAAATAAAGAGATATCCTGTGATGAAAGCATAGTTAATATTTAACTAAGAACTCTGGCAATATATTTTTTGTTTATTTATTTATTTATTTATTTATTGGGGCGGGGTGTAAGTTCCCTGGCTGGGAGTCGAACCCAAGCCGCGGTGTTGAGAGCACCAAAGCCTAGCCACCACACCACCAAGGAACCCACGGCAATACAGTGTGGTGGTGTTACGGGGGAGGGTAGATTATTCCACAGGAAGTTCGGCTTTTGCCACTGTTGCTATGAAACATGACTTGAAACTATCAGTAAATCTGGAAACGTATTACTGGATTTTTCAAGACAGAAAACATATAGCTTATGTAACATACATTCACCTCCACAAGGACACAGTGATTGGTGGGAGAGGAGCTGACTTCTGCTACTACTACCCTGCCAACTCTACTGAGTGGAGTGGACCATCATGGGAGGGCCTCTTTCTATCCATAGGACCCCTAGGTCTTGGACCACCCCTAACTTCATACAATGGAGAGAAGATTCACTTTTAAGCATTCTCAGTATGACTCTTAATTTTAAGATTTGGAAAAGGTTTAGAAAAATTCTATGCCTCAGTTAAGCAATTTTTCAGTTGATTTATTCACCTTGGGTCCTTGCATAATGGAAGATTAAATACATATGACCACATGGGAAGAGACAAGTGTATCATGTACTTTTCACGATAGACCTAACAGAAAACACCACATACACACCTCTCAGAGTACAAAAAGTAAGCAATGAACAACTCTAAAGGATTTATCTTTACTGCATGTGCAAAGTTCTTCCTCTTGATGGAATTATAATCCATTCATCACAAAAGGATCTGTTATGAAGAATAAACTTGAAAAAGATCAAGGTCAGTAGATTATACTAACTAGCAGTAGGTATCAAATAATTGCCAATATTATGAAGAGCTCAGTATGTGCCAGGTCTCCTGGGGAGCACGTAACTTGCATCAGCTCATCTAACCCTCCCAGCAATTCAGACAGGAATACTGTTTTGCAGTGACAGGAATTCAATTTCTAGAAAAGGCCACCAAGCTAGTAAGTGGCAAAGTCTAGATCTGGACCAGGCTGTTTGATTCCAAAGCCCGCACATGTAAGTGCCAAAATGGAACTGTTAGTTTTCTACTGTAAATACACTTCTCCCCAGTCTTCCCAGTTGTTCAACCCCCAAACCAAGGGGTCATCCTTTGACTCCTCCCTCTTCCTCACTCCATCATCCAAACCATTAGCAAGGGATTGCAATTCCACCCCTAAAACAGATCTAGCGTCCATCCACTCATTCCCACCACCATGCACCACGATCTTGTGCCCGGACTACAGCAAGTCTCCTGTTTTTGTCTCTCTGCTACTGCCACTCTTATGAGGGATGATTTCCTAGCAACTCAATTTTTCATTATTTTTTATTTTTTGCTTAAGAAGACAGCCTCTTTCTAGCTTTAGTAACTTTTCTTCTTTTTTTTCCCCCCCAATACTTATGAAGCACCTGTTGTGGGCAGGCACTGTTTTTACAGCCTAAGGGACAAAGAATGTCATGGACAGCCCTAAGTACAAGGAGGTCAAGGCTTTACTTCACAGAAAGACCAAGTATTCAATAGTATAATGCACTGAATTGAAAATAAAGTTTAATTCATAAAGTGGCATAGACTCACCAAGAAGTAATTCCATTTCCTAACTGGGTACCCATTCTGGTGGCTTTTGAAGCCTGGGACTCAACTTCAGAAAGTCCTTGTTAGGTGGAGTGTCTATTCTCCCCCATCCACAACCAGTCGGAGAACAGTTTATGGTTTCCCTGAGATTTGACAGATGTCATCAAAAGAGCCAGAAGTGCCCATCTCCTGGGAACCTACGTACATGAACTCTTGAAGAGCCTTTCTGAAGGCACCTGAAACCTTGAACTTTTTGGTTAAAGAGTGGATAAAGTTCCTTCTTTCCCCTAAGGTTGTTCAACGTGGGTTTCTGTCCCTTGCCACCAAGACTCCTAAGTAATAGCCCCCCACCCCCACCCTACGTCTCCTATTGCACTGACACAATCTATCCTGTTTGCTGACTTGTTCCTAGTCTCCTCCTCCTCTGAGGACATTTATGAAACTATGCAGCAGACTGTGAAGGACATTTTTAAAGAACTTCAATCATGTTTTTTTATCTTCTCCCACAGGATTCTGGGCAGTGGCAGTACTGTGGACTTCAGGGGCCAATGTCATCTATGTGTCTCAGTGGCAAAATGGTGAATAGATAGTTTGGACTCCGGTCTCTGAAATCCAACATGTATTAGCTGTTTTACTTGGAGTAAGTTAGGTAACTTCCAAGCCTCAGTTTCCTCTTAAATTGGGGATAATACTGTGAGGATCCTTTGGGATGTGGTACGACCCCCCTAAGAATAGTGTGAGGTACCCAGGAAAAGCGCCTAGTAAAAATTAGCTGCATAAACTCTAGTATGATTCTTTAAAAAAGTCACTGTACTTCATAAGTACACTTTATCTACTTCATAAGCCACTTTACACAGATTACACTGAATATTAAGACTAGCACAACCTTTACTTGCTTTTTTGAGAAATCCTCTTTAGAACCTTCTTTTACTCTAGTTTCAAGGTGACATTACAGTCTGTAGAAACGGGTTCCGGCATATGCTGGTTATTCTAGTCCATGAAATGAATGAAAGCCTTTGTATAGTAGAACATTCATTCCAAGTTTTTCCAACAGCACTAACCTCTAGTGAGACATTAAGTAATAAACAGAACACTCAAAGAGTATTAAAATAAGGCAAAAAAAATATGAGGGCAAAAGAAAAAGCAAGGGCTCTCTGGTTCTCTAATCAATAATTTATTGGAGAAACAAAAAGGTTTACTTTCACAAAGTAAGAAATAGAAAAAACCCCCGGAGACCTCACCCCATAAATACTGGCATAAAATTAGCAACAAGATACACTATTCCGTTCCAAATTGCTCACTTTTACAATAAAGCATCCCATAATACTGAAAATATGGACATGATTTACTGATCCTCCTTTTCTCATATGATCTCAATATTAGATCTGCAAAGCCAGTTTGTCACATGCACGATTCAGCAAAGCAAACAAAAACTGCTATTGTCCCACCCAGATTATTCTAGCAAAAGCAGGTGTTGTGCCTGAACCATCTGCGAACTGCCCTCTTTATCCCTTGCTGGATAACTCATCTAAGGCAGGTGGAGAGAATTTAAATCCATGAAAAACCTGAATCCCTTAAAGAATCTTATCCTACTTTCCTGACCATTAGACAGTGACCTGACTTCTTATAACAGTTCACAGAGAGAAAATGGAATTTATTCAACAGCAAATCCCAGCTTCCTGGCCTTATCCAAAAAGGATTTTTTTAAAGTCTCCAAAGGGCCAAGGGCCTAATGGGAAACCCCCCTTTTCAGGAAGGGAAAGGTCAAACCCACTTCGTTAGGACCTTACGGACGACGGCGTGGGCTCCGGGCGCTCGATCGTTAGCTGCACCGCTGAAGCGCCCCCTGGGCGGGTGTGAGGCGCACGAGGCGTAGGAGGTGTCCTTCCACGTCGCATTAGCCTCACCTGCGCCCGGGAGGGCAGGGCGCGCGTCCTCAAAGCTCCCAACCAGTTACATTAGCCCCAAAGTCTTAACTGGGAACGTCCGGGGACCTTAAGACTATTAATCATTTGTTTTTGATACTACACAATTAGACGATAAAACGCCGAGACTCCGGAAAGGTTCCCCAACGAACTGGGAGACACGTTTCCAAAGGAAACCCGTAGACATCTTTTTCAGTCCACCTACTCATCTTGTTTGCAAAAGGAAGCCTTAGGTAAACGCCAACCTCCCAGAAAACATTAACTTCACGGAAAGACTGGAACCACTCACTAACTTGAGCTCTCCACAGATGGCCCCTCCTTTGGGTAACTCAACAGGTTATACGCACTCCTTCAGGCCTGCGACCGCCGCCCGCAGCAAAACGGAGGGGACGGACCGGGCCCTGTCTTTAGCAGGCAGCTCCCGGGCAGGTGGGAGACCAGCCTGAGCCTCAGTTTCCCCTACCCCCATCCGGGTCACCCCCCAGCTTGGCCCCGTGCGTCCGGCCTAAGACACGCCGAACTTTCCTCACCACCAGATCCCAAGTTGGAAACTCCCGCTGAGCAGCGCACTTCCTCCCGGGGCCCCGGCCGGCGACCCCCTCGGCCACTTACCCGCCGACTCTTCGCTGTCCACTGCGGCCTTCAGCAGCGCTAGCACCAGCAGCGCCCCTAAGATGAAAAAGGACAAGCCACCTCGCGTGCCGAGTCCCATTGTTCTGAGTGCAGGATGCGGCGGCCTCGTGGGTCTCCGACCGAGGTGGCGGTGGTGCCTGCGAGAGCGGCCCTCCTGCGCGCCCGAGCCCGCTGCGAGTCCCCAACGCCGCTCACGCCTCCCCGACCGCCACCTGCCCCCAGTGACCAAATAGAGTGCGGGTGCCGGGCCAAGAGCTGGCGTCGCGCGCGCAGCGGGGTCGGGGGCGGGGCGGGGCCGGCGCGCGGGGGCGGGGCTTGCTATTCTTGGCGCCGTGACTCTTCTCCCCGCCTCCCGCTCTGGGGCACGCCTGCGAGCCCGGAATGCTCGAGCGGTTTCCTTTCTTTTCGGAAATGGCAGTTTGGGTTGGTGGTGGTGGTTGTTTTTTTTTTTTTTCTCCTCTCGGATGAAAGCAAGCACCAATGCCTCTCCGGAAACTGAGCACGCCGGGCTCTGCCGGGCCCGGAAGGATGTCTTTGAAGAGTAGCTTGAGGGTGGGGACTGGGGTACGTGCAGTTCAGGGTGAGAGGGGAAAGTTGCGGGCGGAGGCAGCAAAACAGGAAGGCGAGGGAAGGAGAGAAAACGCAGAGTGGATGGGACTCCTTCTGAGGGGTCTGGGCGGCCAGCGCTCTCCTTTCGAGTGGCCCAGCAGCCCAAGTTGGGCGGGGATGATCGACAAATGCATTGCTTTAAGTTCATAATGTAAAACATCTGTGATCGCTATACCCCGATTGTACCCCATCCTCTTCCGCGGGTTCCCTGCATCCCTGGATAAAGGTACATTCTGTGCAGAAAGAGATGAGTGGAGCGGGGTTGGAGGGGAAAGGAAGAGTTGGTAGCGTTTCACAGGCCGCCAAGGCTGAGGTTGCACAACCCTAACCTAGTCCCTTCTCTCCTTGGTGTCTGCTATCTAGTTCGGATGGAATAACCTGTTCTGAATAGTTTTTGGTTAAGTCCCTGGAGCCAATTCTACTCACCTGTCTTGACTTGCAATGCTTCTAAAACCTGCATCTGGTTTCCGCTAAAGAATTCTGGGGTGACATGTAGCAACCTGTGGCTGATGATAAAGATTGAGTCCTGGTTTGTGTGAAAAACCCTCAGCTGAGATGGAGGGCAGAAGGTCCAGGGCATTTACAATCACATTGGATCTTCCACCGGCAAAGCCCTAAACGTTGCAGATCTTTGGCATCTGATCGTTATTTTATGACAGAAAGGCTGTATCACAGTTAAATTCCCCAAAATATGTTTCTGATCTCAGGTAAGTCTATCAATGTGGAGATGACTTCTCCTAGAGATTAAGTTGGGCAATTTGTCCTGAACACATTAGACTTTCATCTGCTGATTCAACCAAACCTGTAAATACTCCTTGACATCCACCAGGGGCACAAAGCAGCACTGCGCATTTAACTTTTGGTTGCTCTATTTAATTAGGGAATTGGGTTTAGGAATAAACTGTTCTGGTGACTGCTTACCCCACTGGTCAAACATTTCACAATCCAGGCTCAACGGGTCTTTCCAGCCTTGGTTTGGCTGCCCATGGACGACTGCTTTTCTGGTTCCTGACATTTGCATACACGGTTGTCTCCTTTGAAATGCCATCCTCCTCTTCCATTCTCTTCACCAACCCCCACCTAACACTTCCATTAAGGCTCAGTGTACATCTCCCCAGAAATCTGGGGTGCAATATGAGATGACTCCAGAAGTGAAATGAGAAAATGTGGAAGACAAGATGTCCACTTGACACATTTCTCCTGGGACTGACGATGATGGAGACAACAATTTTCTCTGTTGTCTGGTTTCCCTACCTCAGATCTGAACGGGTGTGCCCAGTTTTGCTTTGATAATGATAGCACAGAACTGTGGGTTGCCTGTGTTTTCTCTAGTCCAGCGGTTCTCAACCTGTGGGTCATGACCCCTTTGGGGGTTGAACGACCCTTTCACAGAGGTTGCCTAAGACCATCGGAAAACACATATCAGATATTTACATTATGATTCATAAACAGCAACATTACAGTTATGAACTAGCAATGAAAATAATTTTATGGGGAACTGTATTAAAGGGTCACGGCATTAGGAAGGTTGAGAACCACTGCTCTAGTCTGAGGAGAGGAGAAGAGGGCCACTCTTACAAAAGGTCTGGACTCCCTAGGAAAGATCTACCCCCACTTTTATCTTAGGCTCTGCCCCTGTCACTGCCCCAATATTTTACTTTGGTGACATATAAGGTTTAAAGAACAGCATGGAAGCCCTTGGTCGTCCAGCTCTCCCCCTACTTTTCCAGGTTTGTGTCTGGATCTTTCCTATAACCTCACAAGGCTACTCAAAGTTCTGCAAATATGCCAGGACCTTCGGGCCCCTGTGTCTTTGCTTCTGCTCTTCCCTTTGCCCAAGATCCCTTCTGATCTCTTCTCCTGGGCAGTCCTAAGTCCCATGTCTCTTTCCTAGAGAGGGGCTGAGTGTGCCAACTTCATCAGTGAAAATGATGCAGAATCAGAGACTAAGGAGAGAGGTGAATTGAGCTGAAGGAATAAGAATGAATGTCAAGATGATGCAAAGGGCTGTCATTTATTGTTTGGGAGAAAGAAGGAATAAAAGTCAAACAAAAGGGAAAGAAAAGCTAAACCAAAAACCATAGAAAACAAAGTTTAGAGAGAATTTTTGGTGATGATTTTGGGACCGGGGCTTTGAATCAGCTGTGGATTTGAGACAATATTGAAATAAGAGGAATTGGGCCAAGGAGGTTTTAGGAAGTGCCATTACTAAAGTTACAAGCTGAATTCCCTTTAATATTCTTCAAGTCATGGAAATAAGGATTCAAATGACTTTTAAATTACCTTTGATTATTGAACCAATTTCTTATAATGGGAGGCCCTGCCAAGACAACCCTGCAGGGTCTGGGTTGAGTTACCCTTTCCGGAGACTCTCAGAAGTGTTAGTGAACCTTGAAGATAATATGAAATCAATAAAAAATCATCTAGACATTCTTTACTGAGTGCCCACCGTAGCACTTGATGAGGTGTAGAGGAAGAAACAAAATAGTATAACATGTGGCCAAGCTACTGAAGCTCTTATATAAACAAAACATTTCCATATGACAGGTAAGTAATAACATACCATCAAAAGGGATGTCATAAGACTTTGCCGGCTGTGAGTTGGTAGGAGGGAACATTAACTGTATGTTGGGTGCGTTCCTGGAACTTAATATTTATTTTTCCTTATTCTAGTTTTTAAGCTTGCCCCCCCCATTGTAAAAATGTTCTTAAGCTTTAAGATTCTATAATTTCAACCATATATACCGAACAAAAACATCATTCTTAGAAAAAATAAAGCCTGAGAAAAAAGTACTCAGGGTTAATGGTTTGTTTCCTGGTTAAAGTTCTTTAGGTGATCTAATTTTCTTTTTCTTTCCCACTGTTCTGAATTTTCCAGTTTCTTTCTAAAGTGAATATTTATTACATTTCAAGGAATTATTTTTTAAAAACCCAAATTTTAGAATTTTAAGTCTAATAATGGTTAATACAATGTTTATACTAGTCTTCGATTAGATAATAGACTAAAAACAAATATGATACTCTTAGAGCTTAGACCTAAGGAGAAAAATAAATAAAATTCTCTCCACGGTGGAGACCAAACTCTGGAAGTTATTCAGATTCTTCCAAATATATAAAGTGACCTACTTCCAATGGCCTCATCTTTGTGCAGACATTGCTATCGTTCGCCCGATCATCTGAGTTAAATCTTAGTGGCATTAACCGTGGAAAAGGGGACTGTATTAGGAGTCAGGATACTTATTTCTGACATCATCTCTGCACTTGACTGTCTGGATATATGATCAAGCTATCTAACCAGTTTTACCCGTGATTTCTTCATCTTACAAAAAGGAGGGATTTACATGCATTGCTGGTGGGAATGTAAAATGATACAACTGATGTAGAAAACAGATGGGCAATTCCTCAAAAAATGAAATATAGAATTATATTACCCAGCAATTCTCCTCCTAGGTATATATGAGTATATCCAAAAGAAGAAGGTTGGTTCCCTGGTGGTGCAGTGGCTAAGGCTTTGGCGCTGTCAACGCCGTAGCCTGGGTTTGATTCCCAGCCAGGGAACTACCCCCCCCCGCACACACACACACAAAACCCCCACAAAAAAACAGAAGAATAAAACAGATTCAAAGAAATATTTTTACATTAATGTTCATAGCAGCATTATTTACAATATCCCAAAGGTGGAAACAGCCCAAAGGCCATCAGTAGGGGGATGGATACACAAAATGTGGTATACACATGAAAGACTCTGCATCCATGTCCACCATGGGGCAGGAGTTCCCCACACCGACAAGCAATGCCCTGACACCTGCTGGGTGGCCTGCAATCTATTCAATTCTGACACCATTCACCTGGAGCATCAGATTCAGTAGGTTAAGGGTTCAGTCCTACGAGACAGTCCCGCCTCCTTTTTTATGCCAGTAGCACGCTCTTTAAGTCTTCTTGAGAACGCTGTGCTCACAAAATTATTCACACGTATTTGTGTGGGTTACAGAAACCTGAAACTCTGTGTGGTAGCAGGGAACAGTCATTTCCGGGTTGTCACTGGGGTGAGAAAGGAACCAAAAGGAAACAAAATTAACACCTTACAGACAGTGGCAATCCAGGCACAGGACTCTCAGAAACAATTCACCTGCTTATGATTCATGCCAGGGGCTACAGATTCAAATGCCACAGGACAGGCAAGTAACTGAGGTTTGAGGTCAGCTGGGGTAAGACCATAAGGGGCCACTTGGAAAGTGTGTACTGCCTGAAGGGAGCAGCTGAGGTCGAAGAAAGGCTGGCTGCGAGGCGGGGCTGGGGACGGGGGGCAGGGATAACGAGAAATTTCCACCCTTCTGAAACTTACCACTAGCCCCCAAGGCCAGACCCCGAGGTGCGGAGGACAAGAAATGTCTGCCCTTCCGCACAGACCTGGGCTGACCAGACGTCCTATTTGAAACGGGACAGAACTGTCAGCCTACCCAGACCCCAAGGCCAGTCAGTCCTCAAGTGGGATAAACTGCTGGTGGTCAGGGAGCTGGCTGATTGGCTGCAAAGAAGCTAAAACCAACAGGTGACAGATTCCGCCTAGCAGGGCCCCGAAGGCTTTTAATGCACTTCTTACAATGCATTAGCATGCTAAAAGACACCCCCTGCCCACACACGCACCATTGTAGGAAATAGAATGACCATAAAAGGACACAAAATGGCCAACGAAGCCATTCTAGGAAATCTCCATTTTTTTTTCCCCAGAAAAATGCTTAATATTTCTCCTATGAATTAGAATGTACAGCCCCTAATTAAAGGAACACCAAAAATAGGCTTGAACCCTGTCAGGAGCAAGGCTGCTCTGCCTGTGGGAGGGGGCTACTTCTTCCTTCTCTGCTTGGATGGACTGGTCCTTGCTTTTGTTTCAGCTAGTGCTTCAGTTTGTTCCTGCACGCTGCCAAGAACGAGGCTGACCAGACGTCCCATTTTAAATGGGACAGAAAACAATGATACTGTCCCGTTTCAAATGGCACACATGGCCAGCCTAGTCTCATTGGGCTAAATCCAAGGTGTCAGTAGGCTGACCAGACGTACTGTTTGAAACAGGACAGTACCGTTTCTGTCCTATTTAAAACGGGGCATCTGGTCAGCCTACCAAGAACCCACTGGTCTGGTCAAGGCCCCTGATGTGAGCCCCCCAGGGCTGAGGCATGCCCAGCCTCCAACGAACAGATGAGTCTCCCTGTTACTATGCTCCTGACCCATTGACTATAAATCAGAGGTTCCCACGACCCTGTCGTTGGGTTTGAATAACTTGCTAGAGTGTCTCACAGAACTCAGGAAACCCATTTACTCACTAGATTATTGGTTTATTATAAAAGGTTGTAACTCCGAAATAGCCAGACAGAACACATGCACAGGGGAAGGTATGGGGAAAGGGCACTGGGCTTCACGTCTTCTAGGTGCACCTCTCTCCTAAAACTCTTTAATGTTCACCAACTTGGAAGCTCTCCAAGTCCTTCCTGTTCGTGTGTGTGTGTGTGTGTGTGTGTGTGTGTGTGTGTGTGTTGGGGGGGTTATGGAGGCCTTATTACACAGGCATATTGATTAAATTACTGGCCACTGGCCCCTCTGCCCTCTCTGGAGGTCAGGGGGCAGGACTGAAATTTCCATCCCTCCAATCACACAGTTGTTTCCCCTGGCAACGAGCACCCATCCTGAGGTGAACTTCAGGGGCTTTCCAAAAGTCGCTTCATTAACATATCAAAAGACAGCTTGATCTCTCTCATCACTTAGAAAATTCCAAGGATTTTAGATGTTTTCGTGCAGGAAACAAGAATGGAACCCAAATATATATTTCTTTTTTATAAATCACAGTATCACTACATACAATGGAATATTATTCGGCCATAACCACGAATGACGTTCTGATACATGCTGTGACATGGATGAACCTTGAGAACACTGCTGAGTAAAAAAAGCCAGGCACAAAAGGACAGATATTGTTTGATTCTATTTATACGGAGTACCTGGAATAGGCAAATAGAAAATAGATCGGAGGTTACTAGGGACTGTGACAGAGTGGGGAGTGTTATTGTTTAAGGGATACAGAATTTCTGTTTGGGGAGATGAAAAAAACTCGGGAAGTAGCTAGTGGTGATGATAGCACCGCATTGTGATGGCAATGCCCCTGAAGTGTACACACAAAATTAGTTAAAATGGCAAATTTCATGCTATATATATTTTACTGCAATAAACAAAGAGATTTTAATGTGATAGTTAAAAAATATCTTCCAACTCTAATGTCCCATAATACCACGGCCAAAGGGCTAGTCGAAGAAGCTCACCTGCGTCGTGGAGGATGATTTAGAATCAGTCTATAACCGTGAAGGCCGTAAACCCAAAGATGGCTAAGGGTAATGCTGCATGCAGGCCAAATCCCGGCGGGAGATGTGTTTCGTGGGGCCCTTGCAGTGTTTACCAAGAGAGTTTAAGATTTTTAAAATGCTAAAATGTAAAACCTGGGGCATTTGCTACGAAAAATTCTGATCTCTTGAAATAATTGAAAAATCTGTCAACACCAGACTCATCCTCTTCATCTGCCTGGAGTTCTGAGCACCTGCTCCCCTCAGGCAGTGCACACTCTTCAAACCATCCCTCAGTCCTTAGTGTCTTATTCCCAGCTGACCTCATTAAGCTCAGTTACTTGCCTGTCCAGTAGGTTTGAATTTGTGCCCCCTGGCATAAGTCAATGAGCAGGTGAATTTTTCTGAGAGCCCTATGCCTGGATTGTCCATGTCTTCAAAGAAAAGCGTTCAAGACAATTCTTTTTCCTTTTAGTTCTTTTCTTACCCCATTTACAACATGAAAATGAATGTTCTATGCTACCACATAGGGTTTCAGATTTCCGTAACCCACACAAATACGCGTGACTAATTTTGTGAGCACACAGTTCTAAAAAAGCTTAAAATAAAGAGGTTATTCGTGCATACAGTTCCTAAAGTTTGCTCACTGCTTCCTAGAATTTTCAAATATTTTATAATTATTTTTAAGGCCTCTACTTTTATTGAGTTTATTTTTTAATTTTAAAAATATACGGAGTGTTACATTAATGTTGTAAGAAATTTTAAACAATACATGGAAATACATAAAAGTAAAAGTTCTTCCTGTTTTACCTGCCCAGACAACCACTCATAGCGGTGGGATGTTTTTCTATCCAGATCATTGTTTCTGTTTGTATGTTTGTTTTTGGTTTTATACATACATTTATGTAGAAATGTGTATGTGTACTTCTATGAACATAGAAACGTGGAAGATACATAATTTTTTTGCCACAAAACTGAATTATACACATTTACTGCTTTGCGATTGCTTTTATTATTTGACAATAACTTGTGATCATTTTTCATGTTTACATATATACATATGCTTCATTCTTTGTGATAGCTACATAGCATCAGAGCATGCATGTAATTTTTTTAAACATCTCACTTTTGAGTACTCATTTGGCAGCACATACACTAAAAGATTAGCACGGCCCCTGTGCAAGGATGACGCACAAATTCATGAAGCGTTCCTATTTTTTACAAATATCTAACTTTTCACACATATTTAGGTTTTCTCTTCTTTCTACTAATAAAAATTTATGGTACTTAGGAACATCCTTTAGCCAATCTCCTGGCAGTATAGAAAAAGTAATTCTGAAGGGTAGATCCTTAGCAGTGAGATTATTTGGTCAAGGAATATGTGTGTCACATTTTTGATCGGTATAGTAAGGTACCCTTTAAAATTTACATTCCCACTTTGCTGACACAGAACGTTATGTATCCCTTTGGCTTTTGCCAATATGGTAGGCAAATGGCACGTCTCGTTTCCTTCCATTTGCATTTCCCTTTTTTAGAACTGAGTTGGCACATCTTTCCTTTTCTACTAACCACTTGTATTTCCTCTTCTAGGAATTATCTGTTTATATAATTGCTTAACTCTTATTTGAGCTATGTGCATGAAAATCCATAATGAGGAAATATATCTGCATATCTATAATACTAAAACATGTTTCAAACCCTTACTCCTGGCTTGGAATGTGTGTATTCCCTGTCCCTTGCTAGTGTGTCAGCTTCCTAATGTTGTGGCTTGTAGATATATATCAACCATGAGCCATGCAACACTTGTTTTTCTTTTTGTCCGGAATAACTAGCTAGGTGCAGCAATTTAAAAATAACACAAAATAAAATAAAAGGCAAAGGTCTGTTACTGACCTTTAGAAAATCATGATCCAATAGATATGAAATGTACGTGGGGAAAAGGATGATAAAAGTAATGAAAACCACTTGCCATTGATCAGTGCCTTGCAGTTTACATTCTCTTGATAAAAAGCATAAATAATGAAAATATTAGCTAAAAAGGTAAGGACCGTCATATTGTAATGGGGGGTTGGGAGAAATAGAGATAAGCTGGGAGTGTGGGGACTGGTGTAGAACAGGATAGAATTCCAAGAAGAACCGTGGGGAGATGGAGGATGAGGTGGAAGGCTTTGTCGTTTTCTTTTACAGGATCGCTACTTTCAACTTTTAATGGCATTCCGTTTTATTGATTGATTGATTGATTGTTAGGCTTATTGGGGTGACATTGGTTAACAAGAGTTCCATAGGTTCCGGGTGTACAATTCTATGTGCATTATCTATGCGTTGCAGTGTGTGTTCACCGCCCAGAGTCAGTTCTCTGTCCATCACCATGTACTTGACGCCCCCTCCCTCCTCTCCCACCCTCGCCCTCTTTTCCCACCCACTCCCCCCGGAAAGCATTTTTTTGGGTGGAGAAAACCACCTGAAGAGACAGGACAAAATGGTAGGATTCTGTATTGGAAAGACAGGTCAGTTCCCTCTGGACTGAGCACAGCTTTCGGCATGCATGGGGAGTGAGTGGAGTGAAGGTCCCTTAGTGGCCTTTCTTTTGAACACCATGCTCCTGTTAATGCAACCTCAAGGTTACATCATAATTTTTTTTGTCAGCACATTCTCATCACTGGTTTATACTGACTGGGGGATGCACTTCAATCTTCTGATAGTTCTACACAGACCTTGTCTGTGGCCACAGAAGGAAGATGCTACAACTGAACCATCCTGTCCCTGAAATTTCTGTCACAGTGACACCCATTAAGCCATTGATTCTTTCATTCATCTAACCGTGACAACATTCCAAAGACAGGGACCGCCCACCCGCTATGCATCAGGACTATGTTAGGTGCTGGGGAGACCAAGACGAACGTGTCAAGTTCCCTTCCACGTGGACCCCGCAGTTTCTCACAGGTTGGGCTAAGTGGAGCACTTAGATGCGTGGCTGGAACACACGTCTATCCCGGTGTCAGAGACAGCACGTCCACCTCTTATCTGCACACTTGTTAATGAGGCCTTGCTGGGAAGGGCAGCCAAGTGGCCTGCTAGTGCCCGAGACTCAAGGGACTGGTAAGATGAGCCGAATATAGAAGGAGGAAATTCATGTTCTCCCTGAGGGCCGCCTTGGTTTGCATTTCCATTGTGTTTTGCTGTAGCTGTTCACAGACAATGAATCTACTTCAGCAGAAGGAGGAAGTTTACTGAACCTTAAAACACTTTTTTTTCCTTTTTAACCAGGTGGCTCACAAGGTCCTCTAGCATTGTAGAAGGGTGGTGTGGCTCTAATGATGGTGGCGTTATAATATAATCTAGTTAAACATCTGTTATTTGTTTGAAGTTACTTTTGTTCAAATTGCTTGGTTTTGTATTGCCCTGTTTTATTGCTAGCTGTGTATTATGAATGTAACAATAAATAAACCTACCTAGGTGAAAACATTTTCAAACTTGCTGGATATATTAATAAAACAATGTGTAGTTCCCCCATATGAAATAATTTACATGGTTTATTTATAAAACACCAATGAAAATGTCTGACTTCAGAATGAAGAATGGTTTAGTGAATGAACACTGTTGTTAAGCGTTGGAAACTAAAGCTTTTGGCCTCATTTCTACCATTTTTAACTGTGGAGACCTAGTCACAAATTTATCACCCCTTTTACCTCTCAGGTGAAATGGGGAGGATTCATTTGACAAAAGAGTCTTTAATGTCCCATCCAGCTGCCCCAAACGACAGCAATATGGAACCAGAGAGTCCTGACTGTTCCCCCTCTCTGGTTAAACACACTCACTGTGCCATCAGACAGCCTGACTTTGAATCTGTCCCTTCCTCCGTCTACAAGCGTAAGTAAGTCCCTTAGCTTCTTGGAACTTCAATTTCTTTAACTGTAATATGAGAATAATGATAGTATCTGTGTCATAGTGATGTTAGAAAGAAGAAATGAGATCATTTGTAGAAAATCCTTACTGTTGTGCCAGGTAGAGTATGTGTTCAGTGTTAATTCTCTTCTTATATAAAATACTTGTGTTTAGTTTCCCTAAGGTTAGTATGGGCGTGGCTTTAATATCATTTCTCCAGTCAATGATGCACAAGCCTCTAGACTTATGTGAAGGAGTTAGCACTTTATAAATGTTGTCCCTGACAGGTGCCAGGTAGTAATAATACTTTTAATCATTTAATCGTAATTATCATTTTGATGGTATAGACACAATATGGCACTTACTACGTGGCAGGCCTTGTTCTAAGAGCATTACATATATTAACTAATTCAGTCCCCAACAAGGAGGGAACTATTATTATCACCCCCACTTTATACAAGGCACAGGGCATGCAGGTAAGTGGCAATGCGTAATGGAACCCAGGAAGTTTGGGTCCAAAACTCATGCTTTTCACTACACCACTTCACTGATTAGTTTGTTAAAATTACATATAGCACTTCTGAGCACTTATGTGTTTTCATCAAAGGTTAGAAATTTTTAAGAAGTCAAATTAATCATGAAATATGAGAAGGCCATATAGACTAAAATATTAAAATAGTCCACAATAATAAAGATAGATAAAATAAAGGAAACATTTTTGAAATGAAAACAATTTCGTAAGAATATGACAGAGCTACCAATCGCAGACTCATGTCGGGGCAATATGGCAGCCTAGGTGTCTTGGTTGCCTCTCACAGTGAAAACACGTAAAAATACTGGATAGAGGATAAAAGCACATTTAGAAAACCAGACTTCAATACATTGAGGAGGAAGTTAGGAATTTTCAGAGGCTAAAAAAAGTAGGTGAAAGCAGAAACACATCATTTTTAAATGACGGGGTTCAGGACATGCTACGCTAACATAGGGCGTCTTGACATGTTGAATATTTTAAGCTAGAGGAGTTTGAGGAAACGGCAGAAGCAGGAAGGTCTCTCTGACCCTCCCATGGCCCTTCTCCCCGGAAGCTGGTCATGAGACCCTCATGTGAAAGGTGCCCTTCTACACTTGGACGAAAGGAGTGTCCTTATTTCCAAGATGGAGGGGGAAGAATCCGAGTAAGCAGGCCTTGTTAAGTTTCCTCCAGTTTACCAAGCTTGCCACACACCCTTTGTCCTATCATGCTTTCCCATGGCTCTGTCCTCTTCGTCAAACCTGACATGACATCACTCAGGTATAACGGTTTCCTCTGGGCTTCATTTCCTCATGAGCGCTCTCACGTCACCTAACACTGACATTAAATACATTTGCATGCTTTACTCCTCCTAATCTGTATTTGTCAGTTCAGTTTCCATCTCCAGCCAGGGATCCCAAGAGGGGTGAGGAAAATTCCTTTTCTCCCCCGCACAACAAGTCCCTGAATGGCCTGGGTGACCCAGGTGCCAGGGCCTACCTGAGATGTGGGGTCTTAGGGCAGACCCTCATCAAATCTGGGGGAACAAAAGGCTGGAAATTCTAATATCCTCTTACATTTCTTCCTTTCCCTTTCTTTCTGGAAGTATCCATTCCACATCCCAGTCATCACCGCTGAACTTCAACCCTTCAGCTGTTGGCTTTGTCAACCATCTATGGTCACTTGTGTCTTGGAACAGCCTTGGGGGTCCCTCGTCCTTCCCGCAGACTGTGTTGCAGCCTCTTCTCCTGTCTCTCTCTGTCATCCACGTTCCCTGAGCTCTACCTTTATTAGTCAGGCTCTTCCATGTTTCTTTGCCTTTGCTTTTGCTGTGTCTATCCCTTGCCTGTGATGACTTTACCACTTCTGTCCTTCAAGTTCAGCTCAACTGTGACCTCTTCCGTGATCCCTCCCCTGACTTCATGGACTCACTGTTTATTTATTAGGCATTGTGCTAGTGGAGAGAAACAAAGTAAGACATAATTTCTAGCAGGGATAAGTGACCAACAAATGCTAGATTGAGATAGATTCTCTGTCTTCCCATGAAAGAGAAAGGTGAGCACCTACCATGAGCTATTTAGCTATTTATTCATTGAATTGGAACATTAGAGTGATTTTTTAAACCTCTCAGTTCATTCTTTTATATGTTATTTATTTATTTATTTTTTTGGTGGTTCACTGGCCAGGAATTATATGTTATGTTATTCAATGAATACTTATTAAGTGCCTAATTTGTGACAATTTGTTAAGTGCTGGGGACATAACAAGAAAGATAAGCACACTTCCTCCCTTCCAAAACTTTCAGCCTAACTTTATTGAATTAAATGACCTGCTCTACCTGATAAATGTTAGCTGAAGAACAAACTCCAGCAAGTGTCTAGTATAGCACCTTTGCATCAATATTTGCTGAGATTGCACTCTAATTGTCAAATGCTATATTGATCAGGTTTGTTCTACTATGATGGATTAAAAATATTAATTAGGAAGCCTGTCCTGTTTTATTCCTGTCTAAATAACACTTGATACATATATTCCTTGATGATTAAAAAAAAAGCATTTGGGCCTTGTACTCTTTGTGAAGTTGCTTTTGGAGTAGGATGCTACCATTTATTTTAAATTCTTTCCTGGATATTGGGTATATTTAAATTTGTACAATTAATGGCATATGGTAGATACTCAAAATGCGTTAATTTCCTCACTCTTCAACTGGAAAATGGAGGAGATTTTAATCCTAAAGATACTTGAGAAAGCGCATAATACATTGAAAGCAGAATTGTAGGAAGATTAATGTGACAGCCGCCCTGCAAAAGAAAAGTTTCAGAGGAGTCAGTTAGGACAGTGCTTCTCAAGCAATTGGTGGGAAACAACCAGTTTCTTTTTTTCTCTTTAAAATTTATTGCAGATTACTTATAAGATACCATTATGCATTTTTAGTTAAAAAAATAAAATTTAAACAACTGGCATACAAAATCCAAGTCTGATGTTCTATTTTTAGACTCAGCAGACATAAAATTACTCTTTCAAATGATTGTAAATGCTTGTAAATGATAATTCTCTATTTCTGTTCTTTTTTTTTATTGTTAGATCTATTTTTGTTCTTATTTTGGGTGGGACTTGGAAGAAATTCACGGATGGGCCCTGGTCCCCACTGACTGGAAAATTGTGCAGTAATTCCTGTGTCAATGCCGTTCAATGACCACCAGGAACAATCTGGGTCATTACTCACTGAGGCCAAGCAGACTGCACCCCCTATAACATCCTGATAAGAATTACTGAGATGGGACTCATTGTAGGACTGGGGCTTATGCTAGGTAAGTATCGAGTCGTGGGGCTTTATCTGGGATTGGATGGTGTCAGGAGGCAGGGGCACTTCTACGATTGGGTATTTTAATACGGAAAGGGGCAGGAGTAAACAGTGTAAATGCTTTAATTGGCAAGGAGTCCATGGCCACTCACTCATTCGCTAGTTTGGAAATTTTTTTGTTATTTTTGTGGTTTGGACAAGTTCCTGTTTTTGTCTGTGTTCAGACATGATGACAGAGTGGTCTTGTTTTTGTGGTGATCACAGAACGGCCTGGTCTGATGAAGTGCTGGGGAATTGTTTATGTTCTATGCCAAGCCTAGGTGGGGATGCCAGGCCAGCTCCCAGGTGTCTGGGGTACCTTTCTCTGTCTCACCTCTGTAAGGTGGCAAAGACCTGCAGAAGGGTAAGAACATTTAAAAGGCAAAGGAACAGGATGTGGTGAGTTGCTACCACAATTCCACATCTATTCTTAAACTTGACGAGGCATCAAAATCACCTGACAGGCTAGTTAAGGCCCCTACTGCTGGGGCCCCATCCCCAGAATTCCTGCTTCAGTAGGCCTGGGCTGGGACTCAAGAATCTGCATTTCTAACTAGCTCCCAGGTGCTGCTGATGCTGACAGACCACGCTTTGTAAATTCTGACTAGATGGCAGCATCAAAGGTGAGGATGATTACAGGGAAAGAAAGATCTATTATAGTTAGCTGCACTTCCCATGATAAAGATCTAGAGCATTCCCGTGCCTGTAACACTCTGAGGTGGTTCTAACACTGGACTACTCCGTGCGTTTTCCTGTTTTAAATGAACCGTCTTTGAGGGAGGACGTTCACATAGGAAGATTTTCTCTGAAATAATTTGTGGCCATTGTTGATTACTAAAGCATACAAAGAACCTATATAAGAACTTATTAACATGGTTTTTCTATAGCTCTCTTAACAACTTATAAACTGTTATATGAACTCTCTTTAAAGGGCAACCGAGAATCTGGAAATTCATGAGAAACAGCTCAAATGACTGTAAAATATTGTTATAAAAGTAGGGAAGTTGGCTTCCTAAAATGATTTTGTGAAGAGACAACAGTCTTTGGCAGGGAGCTAGATCTTGCAAATCTAAAAGGATGATCAGTTTTGGAATAAGAATTCAAATAGAATAAAACAATTAATCGTGGGTTGAGGTAAGTCTACCCTCGATTGGCTACTGGACCAGGAGCAAGTCTTGCTCTGATAAGTAATTTAATTTCAATTTCTTCATTTGCAAAGTGAGGCGCTTAGACTAGATGTAACCTCTGCAGAGTCTCTGAACTCTTTAATGCTCAGGTGGTTGTACTAGGCCTATGGCAGGAAGTTTTAATATATTGTTTTCATCTCTTTCATAGTTCTTCTCAAGTACTTTTTTTTTTAACATCAGAAGAGTGTTGACAATAAGGGTATCTATGGAGGTGGCAAAGGGTCTCTGGGAATAGAGACCCTTGTTGATGTTACAAACAAAACTCTGGTGCCACAGATAAACCCTCAGAGAGTCACATATCTTGGCAGCACGGCCAAGGTTGAGATGGCAAGCACAGAGGGCTTTTTTATTGTTAAGACTTACTGGGGTGACATTAAGGCTTAATTAAGACTGAAGCTTACCCTGTTGGCTAGGGTTTTGATCACAGAATCTAGTCCTTACCCAAATGGCTAATGTATATTTTACAGGGAGGAGGTACAAGGGAGACAAAGAGAATTCCAAGGTGTCTCACGTGGTTTGTGTAAACAGGATGAGTTGCGGGGAACGGAGGGGGGTCGAGGCAGAGAGCCTGTTCGGGAGCAGGCACTTAAAGAATGTGGGATAACTTTTGGCAGGTTTCTAGTTCTAAGTGGGGACATCTCGCTCTTATTTAGAAGAAAAGACATATAGTCCCATAATTCATATATTCCCACACTGAGCTTGGAAAAGAGGAAATGCTAGGTGGGAGAGATGTAAGATCTCTCTGAAAAATGTGTAGAACCTGTCATGGGAAGAAGGCGGACACGTATTCCAAGACCAATGGATGGAAGTTATAGGGGAGAGAAATTTTGGTTCGATTTCAGAAAAAACTTCCCAGCTATTCATTTAAATAGTATTTGTTAAACACTTACTATGTGCCAGACACTGATCTAGTTTCTGGGGATTTGTCAGTGAACAGAACACAAACACTCTGGTCCTAACTGGGTATACACGCTATTGGGAAGCCTTATGTGGTAGTCACTGGAGGTTTTCAAACAGACGTGGGCTGATCACAGGGAATACTATGGCTGGGATTCCTGCTTTGGTCCGGATAACCCCCCCAGTGTCTAAAGTCTTTAAAGTCTCTAAATGTATAAACATTTAGGAAGTCAACAAACAGGCCTGTGCTAACATTTGAGGGGCTGAGGCAGGAGCACAATTACGGTTTCCTGGTTTGGTCCCCTTCTCTTCCTGTCCCCTCTCTTTGCAACTCAGAAGTCCTCTCACATACACATGAGCAGCCCAGCCTGCATGTTCAGGCTCTGTCCCATCTTGCTGGAAACATCTGCCATTAGCGCCTCTAAGGCTGAAGAGTGAGCCCGAGCCATAGGCTCAAGCTCTTTGGCTTGGGAATTCCAGGAGCATTGTCTGCAGGGGTGTCCAACCTTTTGTCTTCCCTGGGCCATGTTGGAAGAAGAATCGTCTTGGACTACACATAAAATACACTAACACTAACAATACTGATGAGCTAAAACAAAGTCCCTGCATAATATATTTTTTTAAATTTATTTTTATTTATTTATTTATTTATTTATTTATTTGCTTTTTGGTATATGGGTAGCTCCCTGACTGGGAATCGAACCCAGGCCGCAGTGCTGACAGCACCAGCGCCGAAGCCTTAAGCCACTACATACACCACCAGGGAACTCCACCCTGCATAATTTTTATAGTGTTTTAAAAGGTTTACGAATTTGTGTTGGGCCGCATCCAAAGCTGTTCTGGGCCATCGAGCTTGTCCAACCTGCAGCCCCCCCCCCCAAATTTTTCTTAGCTCATCAGCTATCGTTAGTGTTGATGATAGACAGTTCTTCTTCCAACGTGGCCCAGGGAAGCCAAAAGGTTGGACATCCCTGGAAGGAAGGAGGTCACAGGTTCTGGGTGGGACAATCTTTTGGACAGATGGGGACTCCTGGCCCTCAGTCAGGTGGAGAGTGGTTAGAGGAGAGCCAAAGTAGAATCCTAAACTTAAAAAGGGGCAGTAGATTTTTTCTGCAAAGGGCTAGATAGTAAATATTTTAGGCTTTGCAGGCTGTATGTGGTCACTGTTGTTACGTTCATTGTTGTTGTTATTTATTTTTTTCCTTTTGCTTTAAACCCTTAAAAATATAAAATCTATTCTTAGCTAGACGGCCCATACTAAGATAGGCTGCAGGCTGGGATTGGCCAGGGACCATAGTTTGAATGACATGGGATGGCAGTGTACTGAAGCATCACTGAAGGATATTAAAAAGGACAGTGGCAGTCACTGTGTTTTAGAAAGATCCGTCTGTCTTTGTGGAGAATGTCCTGGAGTTGAAGAGTTTGGAGGCTGTTGGAATCATCCAGGCAGGAGAAGGTGGAGTCCTGAATGAGGCCGGAAGTGACAGAGCCTGGAGAAGGTAAAGCATTAAGAAATTTAAAAAGAGTAAGCAACTTCGGATTTCTGACTAAGGCACCTGGGTGGTGGTTTAAACACTGTGATGGGGACTGGGTGGCCGAATGACGGCAGGGTGGCAAGAGCAAATCACATTTCCAGATGTTAGTTTTAGCCTCTGGAAATTGAGTTCTATGTAGGATGTTCAAGGGGAGGCCCAGTGAGGACAGGGCTGGAGATACAGCCTTGAGACTCTCCAGGGGACAGATGGCCACCTCCAGAACATTTGTAAAGTAAAATTACAGAGGAGAAACTCCTTCCATCCTACAAGTGTCTCTTTTCTGGGACAAACCACATTGAGATAAGGTGGGAGAGAAGATACTGGAGTCTTGCTTTGGGCACCCGGCCCGGGTTCCTCTGGGGCTGATGATAGATACCGAGTGTTGTGTCAGAGGCTGAGACTGGTGGGCATGTTGGCAAAAGTAAGTCTGAAAGTGTGACCCAGGAATGGTCAACAGAGAGATCTTTCCTGCAGGGGACAGTTCCTCAGCTACTGGATTTGTACCACGAGTCAGGAATCTACTGCCTTGTAGCATGTTTGAATCTAACAGCAGACACTCCATTGTGCAAGAATTATTACATTTCTAGGGAATAGTGGCTTAAGGCTTTGGTGCTGGCACTGTCAGTGCTGTGGCCTGGGTTCGATTCCCAGCCAGGGAGCTACCCACATACCAAAAAGCAAAAAAAAAAAAAAAAGAATTATTACATTTCTTTGTGACGCAAGAATCAACCTCATTTTGACTCCAAGTGGCCATTCCACTGGGCTGGTAGGAAGGTGCACATACTCATACAGTAGCTATAAATTTTGTAGACACTTTATCAGGGTAAGGAAGTTTCTGTTCATTTGAAGACTTGATTTGCTAATATTGCATTAAAGCTTTTTTCATCTACGTCCATGAAGGATATTGGGCATAATCTTCCCAAGCTATGACACCTTACTGAGTTGTTCATATAGTGCTGCTAATGTAAGCACATGGTGTCAAGTTCCTGAACTTAATTGTCAGAGTTTGGGTATGACAACAGCTCTGATGGCCATTCCAGAAAAAGAGTTCCCAAATTGCTTTGAAGGGTGGACTAGGTGCTGGTGTCAGTGCACAGCTTCCCAAGGGGAATACTTCGAAGGTGACCTTAGTGATGTTCAGCAATGAGGTACATAGCACTTTTTCTTGAATGAGTTCATGAAATTAATTGTCCGACCTCATAGGTCTTTCTACCAACCCTGTGTCCCCACCTCAGTTACACTCCCTCGCTGCACCAGTTCCAGAGCTTCTGGAGGCCTTTCCTAGTCATGAGTCACCTCTCCACCCCAGTGACTGCTGATCTGTCCATTGCCTGTGTCTGCACAATCCTGTTAGGTCTGGCGACTTCCTACAGGTCCCCTGACACATTTAGGACACTAGGTTATGTGACAAAGCCCTGACATCTAGTGCCCAGGGCTCCCCTTCTCTTGATGAACTGCATACCTGCGTTGGGAGTCTGCCGCTGACTTAGAGCAAAGCCTGGCTTCCTCCTGCTTCTAGACCTACAGACCTCTTCCCCACACCACCCCTAGGTAACCTCGTGTCTGGGTGGAAGATAGTTGGTCTTGTTCTTTCGCCGTACACTTTGAGTTCATTGAATCCACAACTTGAAAAACACGTTCCTCTTTGCTCCAGGCAAGGGAGGGTTTACTTTGCCCAAGATGAGGAAAACTACTTGCATTTCACTCTCTATACTTCAAAGTAAAGAAAGAAAACAAACAAACAAAAAAACAAACCCAAAACCACCAGATGAGACTCTGCCTTGAAGCAGGGCAAACATTTACACCCTGCCACATATGGGTGGACAGGAGATTGGTGAGTAAAAGGAAGGACCCAGTCCTCTCAAGGACTGGAGGAGTGAGACAGTGTGCGGGACAAGCAGTGACCGAACGTGTGGGAATCAACTAACTTTTATTTGAAAGTTAGGAGACCATCGGCTTTATTTCATTTGCTCTTCAAACTACCCAGCAAGGTCAATGACCCGATTTCCATTCTGCTGCTGGGAAACCTGCAGCTCAGAGAGGCTAGGTGACGTGACCACAGTCATACAGATAGTATGTGGCATTAAACCCATGTCAGCCATGGTGGGTGAACCCTAGTGGAAGGTTTATTGCCCAACAGTGACTTTTTTTTTTTTTTGCTTTTTAGTATGTGGGTAGCTCCCTGGCTGGGAATTGAACCCAGGACGCAGCGCTGACAGCACCAGCGCCGAAGCCTTAAGCCACTGCACCATCAGGGAACTCCCAACAGTGACATTTTGAGAATGAAAGGGAATACTATTTATGATTCTGCCAGGACAGTCAATGTAAAATGAAGTTTTCCTGGGCAGACTGAGATATTTGGCCAACTGGTTATTTCTCTATTTTTATTAATTTTTAAACGAACATTTTGCAATTTTAGTAATGGTTTCTACTTTAAAAACTCTATTTTATTGATTTTAATAAGCTGAGTTTTATTATTTCCTTTCTTTAATAAAGATAAGAAACATTGCCAACTCCTTTTATAAAGCCAATTTAACCCTAATATCAAAACTTGATAAGAGCAGTACAATGAAAGTAGATTGCAGTTCAGTGTTACTTGTAAACTCATATGCAAGAATCCTAATACAGGGAGTTCCCTGGTGGTGTAGTGGCTTAAGGCTTCAGCACTGGTGCTGTCAATGCTGCAGTCTGGGTTCGATTCCCAGCCAGGGAACTACCCACATACTACAAAAACCCAAAAACAAACAAACAAACAAAAGACACTTGAAGACCTTACAAGTAATTCTCTTTCATGTTTTGGGATAGGTACAAGTCATTCTCAGTTAAGTTGTGCAGTTTCAAAAAAAAAAAAAAAAAAAAAAAAGAATCCTAACATGTATTAGCTAACTGAGTTCAGTAATGGTTAACATAATATAAGGTATTGTGACCAATTATGCTTAATTCTTAAAAATGCAAGTTAAAAATTCTACACTAGAGAGATATATTAATGTAATTTCCCATGCTAACAAAGTGAAGAAGGAAATACTTAACGCACATTTCAACAGATGCAAAAAAAGCATTTATTAAAGTTCTATGCTTACTTTTGATTTAAGTTAGGAGGAAACTAGAAATAGAAAGGGATTTCCCTAATGTGATAAATAGGTATTTATCTTTTTACCTGGAAAAACTTGAAAGCATTTGCTTTCAGATTAGGAACAATACAAGAATGTCTGCTATCATTGTGTTCTATGTAGCATAGGAAGTTCAGGCCAATGTCGTAAAAGAGAGGATAGAATACTGAGAGATATAAGGATTGGATGGGAAGAAATAAAACTGTAATTTGCAAGTGTTATGATTATTTATATATTATAGAAGACTGAAGAAAGTCAACAGACTCTTAGAAGTAATAAGAAAGTTCAGTAAGTTTGCTAATTATAATATCAATTATACAAAAATCAGTAGCATCCCTCAATACCAGCAATAATAAAATCAAGCATAGACAATCAGATACTATCCAAAACAACAACAAAACTATAAAATATCAAGCACTTAATAGACCCCAAAATTCACAGACATTTACAGAAGAACATTTTATTTTATTTTTAATTAATTAATTTTATTTTATTTTTATTATTAAGTTTATTGGGATGACATTGGTTAACAAAATTACATAGGTTCCAGGTGTATAATTCTACAGTTGTTTCCTTCATTTATATGTTATTTCCTTCATTATATATTTGGAAACAGAAGAACATTTTAAAACTCTAAGAAAGACATGAAGACCAGAGTTGAATTAATAGAGATAAATCATCTTCATGAATGAGAACACAGTATTTGAAGATAAACATTTTTTCTAAGTTTAATGCAATTCCAAGCAAAGTCACAGCCACCTTTGGGGTGATCTGGCCTCCATCCCCTCATATTTTTAATGAATCCTCCATTGATTATTAAGATAACCAGAATATTAGGGTTTAACTAAAAAGACCTAATTGATATGAACATGTAAGAAGTGAAGTTTAAAGGAAATCTGTCCTAAGTAAGTGATAATTAAATTATTCTAAGTATTAGTCCTTAACAAGCTAAATAGAAGCCATTTAGCCATTTCAAATTTAAATCAGCCTCCATCTTATCTGTCATTCTTGATTTATAATATCCTCTAGAAGATGTGTAAAATAAAAATTTTGGTTGAGTAAGTTAACTCAAATATTCATTCAATTCAACAAATATTTATTAGGCCATTTCTATGTGCCAGTGATTGTGACAATCATTGTTTCTAATGCTGAATAATTCAGGCACAGATTCTGCATTTCCTGCCAAATTTCTGCATTTCCACTTTTTATGTCAATATTACGGGGGAGGAAAAGCTTTAAATAAAGCATTAGTGCTCACTTTGGCAGCACATATACTAGAAAAAAGGTATTAGATCAATCACATCTTCTGTACTAAAATAATGCTTTTTTTGGGGGGTGGGGTGTAGTTCCCTGGCTGGGAAGCAAACCCAGGCCGCAGCGTTGAGCGCGCTGAAGCCTTAGCCTTTACACCACCAGGGAACCCCTGTACTATAATGATTCTGATTCCTTAGATGAAGAGGTTGTACTCTACTTGCTTTGAGGTAGATTCTTCCCTGAATATGCTCTAGTCATAGATAACTGAGAAAGTATAATTAAGTATTAAATTTGAACAGAATTTCAATACACTATTTAATGTTCCCAAACTTTTCTCGATAGTTGCTTGTTTTTATTCAGGGCTAGGTAAATTTGCTAATTTGGGAGGCAAGAAAAAGAAGGTATTCAAATCCATTTGTATGATTCTGAGGTAGTTCTCAAGGAAATCTTTAACACACACACACACACACACACACACACACACACACACACACGAGACAATCACCATTATCAAAGTCTAGGAGAGCAAGTGCACCCTTACTTTGTAATCAAGGAGTGTCACTGGTTCTTGGTTTTAAAGTCTATAATTCTTAGGAAAATGGCTCCACAAAAATTAACAGGGATAAAAGACTGTCTTCTTCCTTAAAGTTTAACCCACTATCCTTTGGTAATCATAAGGCTGAGCTTCTTCCTCACCAATTAAAGTTGTAACAATAGATCAAAGCTGCCCCTTAGCTGGTGGTCAGGCAAAGCACAATTCTCCATCCTCTATGCTTGCTAGTAATCAGATTACTCTTTCTCATGTTTGGAATGAACAGAGAGTAAGTGGGCAGAGGTCATGGTGCATTTATTCCCAAAGAAACAGCTGTCGTCACCAGGGGCTTGGCTATAGAACCATCTGTCATCTACAGCACTGACTCTGAATTCCCTCTTTGTTGGTTGGGGCATTGACTTCTGGGCTGTGGTGGCGATAAAGCGTGCAAACTAGGACATAGTTTTGCTATTTCTTACAGCATTTTATTGTAGCAACTATTCTTGCAGTTGGAATGACTCTCCTCTGGTTTAAATGATAGGTGGTTTCATAAGGGAAAGGGTGACCCCGTGTGGCAGTTTGAAAACATCACTGCATATTCTTTGGCCTTTTTTGTATAACAAAAAGGTGGATGGCTTTGTCGTCTTCAGTCTGGATGGGCTTGTGATGACTTTGACAGGAGCGTGCCGTGGAAGTGATGCTGTGAGACTTCTGAGGCCACATAGAAAAGGCTACAGCCTCCCTTTGCCTATGGGAACACTTGTTTAGGCTCCAAGACGTCTGATCACCTGACAATGTCCATGAGGGACAGGCGACGGGCAGATGGTATGGTTGATAGCCTGAGGTGAGCCTGGATTTCCAGCCGTCTGTACCAAAGTGGCAGACATCTGAGTGCAGCCAGCTTGGACCCTACAAATCAGCATATCTGCCCCATGAAACAAAAGAATTATCCTGTGGAGCCTTGCCTGAATCCCTGACCCCCAAACCGTGAGATTTAATAAAATGATAGCTGTTTTAAGCCACTGTTTAGGGTAGTTTTTAAATACAATGAACACACCTTGTTAGCTCAGGTCTTCTAAAATGCAAATTAGATGTGCAAGAGGTTTATTCTTAGGTATCCTTCACACTATCTAGGAAAGATAAAGATGGAACGGTAGAGAGGTGGGGAGAGCCCTCAGACCATGGTGCCAGCCTGGAGACTGTGAAGTCCTAGGGTACTTAACAATTTTTGACCAGGTTGGTGGGGGTCCCAGACCTGGTAGAGAGGTCTCGCTTCTCCAGAAGACTTTGCTGTCAAACTAGAGTTTTTGACTTGTGTGTTTGTTACCTGTGATATGCTGGAATTTGTAGAATGTAGCTCAGAAACTCTCTAAAATACACGTGACTTAGAATCCCAATATTAGGGCTTTCTCCCTCTCATATTGTATAGTCCTTTATTATAACACTTAACATGCATTATAATTCTTTCTTGAGCCGCTGCTTTATTCCTCAGACTTTGAGATTCCTGCAGGTGTATGTATTTCAGTGTATTTTTTAGCTGTGCACGCTTCTTCACTCACCAAGTTCCTGATTCAGTGAATGTTTATTAAATGGCTGAGAAAAATGGTCACATCATGTTTTCTGTGTAGTTCTCAGAATAAATTGTAATTATCTGGTTTATTTACAAGGATTTATTGTTGATGAAATATCTGAACATTAATTACCTTTAAAAAATATGTTGCAAAGACACCTCTAAATAATCATGGTAAGGAAAATCACAGAGCCCGTATGTCAGATACCATAGGAGAACCTGTGAAGCTAATGCATCTGAATAATGTGACAGACATAAACTGACTCTGGCTGACTTAAGCAAGAAACACAGTTTATCGGAAGGTATTGCAGTCAATTGCAAAATCTGGAAGAGAAACCCTATTCCTAAGCTGTTTGGAGGACAGGACCTGGCATAGCTTCAGGAATCTATTTGGGTGCAGGCACGAATAGGCAGTGTTTCCACAACCCACTGCCAGGAGGGATTAGCCTCTAGTGTCTTCTGCGGAGTGTCTGATAGGCCAAACTTGGGTCCTCCACTCCCCTACCAGTGACGTTCCACCCAGACTGTATCACGTCCCTGTCCCCAAAAGGATGCTGGGCAGGTAAAAACAATTGACATCCATTTCAACTGCAAGATAGAGACTGCCTTCTGCTGCGGAAATCAAAATGCAAACGGGCAAACAAACAAAAATACGCTGTAATCACCTCTCCGTTTTCTTCTGTGAGCCTTAGGGAAATCATTTACCTGCCTTTGTTTTGTCATCTGCAAAATGAGGAACTTGAAGTCAATGATTTCTAACTTCCTTTTCATTCTGTTGTTACAGATTTACTCCATTATGTTTTCAAAGGGTCTGTGAGTTCCTATTTGCATACACTTCGTACTTTACCAAGATTATAGATCCCCCACACCTTCATCTGATCTAACCCTAGAATGACTTCCAATAGCATTGGTAAAATATCTCCATTTTGGGATATTGATCTGTTTTGAGTAAAAAAAATCCTTACCTGAAATGTTAAAATAGTCAATGCGTCGTTTTAGGCTGTGCGTGCGTGTGTGTGTGTGTGTGTGTGTGTGTGTGTGGCCTATTTTATATCAGTAAGGAAGTGAATTCCAGTTCTTCTCTTTGTGTACAGAGAAAACAATGCATGGGTGTGGGGTGTGTAGAGGAGGAAGGAAGGCTGAAATGGCAAAGCCTTTGCTCACTCTGGGTCTTGCTAAAGGATTTAGCCCTGTGCAGAGAGCGATTCTCCCAGAGAAACACATCAGTGAGTCCGTGTAAGGCAAGGTGGAGCTGGAGCTGTGGGGACTTCAGAAAAATGAGTTTGTGGGGGAAGTTGGGAGGAATGGGGTCTAGAGACTTGAGGATTAGGGAGAGAGGTGGTAGGACATTGGAGCCTGCAGAGGTAGGTGGCCTGTGAGAAATTCCTGATGCTAGGGTAGGTAAAGGGTTTGAGGGATGGGGATGACTCCTGGTTTTAATTTTGTTTAATGTCATTGTCTTTGTGCAAGGTAAAATATCACTGTTGATGCACATCTTCAATGATGTCAATAGTCTCAAAAGAGCCTTGTAGGATGGGTTTAGAGAAGTTAAAGACACTAGGGTGAGACTGATAGCTTGGTTGGCACAGGGCAGAGAAGAGGTTACACAGAGGAGGTGTGGCAGGAGAGACATCGTAAAATCAGGGTAGGGGTAGGAACTTGGAGCCAGAAGTGACTATGGGAATATAAATCCTTGGGAATTCACATGCATTTTGTGGGAAAAATTGAGCAATTCTTTTTTTTTTTTTTTTTTTTTTTTCTTTTTGGTTTGTGGGTAGCTCCCTGACTGGGAATCGAACCCAGGCCGCAATGCTGACAGCGCCAAAGCTGAAGCCTTAAGCCACTACACCATCAGGGAACTCCCTTTTGTGGGAAAAATTGGACTTTCCAGAACACTTAGAGGAAGAGCTTGGGCCAAAGGGTAAGGGGAACTTAGTGTACCTTTGGGCTGTGCTGGTGGGAGACAAAGGGTTGGAGTTCTCACTTTCCCCACCTGGTAATAGGGTGAGGTGCAAAGGAAGACCCCAAATCATGTGGTGGTTTCTTTTCTTCTTCTTCTTCTTTTTTTTTTTTTTTTTTTTGGTCTTAGTCTTTGATTTCATATGTCTGCTTTTGACATAGAAACAGTACTCTTAAATATAAATCATTTCACCATGAAATAAACATTTTATTTGTGTATTTAACGGTCATTGACATCTTCTACGGGTCAGTTTCTTCAGGAGAGACATAGAGGAGTAAGACAACTGTGCCATAAAAAAGCTTATCCTCAGAGGGAGAGAGACCAAATGCAATTCAAGGGAGGATGAAGTAAGTGCTCAGTGAATAGTGTTCATCAATTCTGATTGGGGAACAATCATATAGAATCCAATCAATGAATGTGTGTTCTTTCTGAAGTTTCTAATTCTTTCTTCAATAACTTCTTTGTCCTGTTAAGAGAAAACAAAACAAAACAAAACATTTTGACATGGTATGAAATACCTAAAAATCATCCTAAAGGTATAAAAACACAAGAAATGTCGCAGTGAGTATAATTCTCCCAGCTCAGTTTTCTATGCCTGAGACAAAGGTCACCTCCAAAGGCTAAGAAGGCAGTGTTGTATAGAGGTAGACCTGGCGGTCAGGCATCTTGGCATCTTGTCCACCATGTTACTAGCTATAGATTTTAGCTTCTTTTAATGCTAGATTACCCATTTGTAAAATGAGGATTACAACAACTTATTGGATATAGTATCAAAGGAGCACATGTATGTGAAGTGCTTGGTACCCTGTGAATACTTGATATATCTTAGCTATTATTATTCTGAAAACAGCATTGGGAATTTTACATTCTTGAGTCTAATACTTAAGCATTTAATGCACCAGCTTATTTTTTTCTCATCCGTCTGCCCCAGAACCTATTTCAGTCCCGTTCTAGTTTTCTTAAGGTTCTAAGATAGTTATGCATGGCATATCTTATTCCATGAGTTCCACAGTTTTACATAAGAGAAGGTTCTATTTTCTGTTTTGTTGGTGATAACGTTACCACCAGTTGTCAGTGTTTTGTGGGTTTTTTGGACAGCAGCCGCTCTTTGAGTCAGAACTTTAAGGTATAGTTACTAGGTATTTTCCAAAATGTATTCTCTGAAATGCTCTTCTGTGAGGGCCCAGTGGGTGTTTCATGAAAAGGACTATAATTTAGGAGGCACTGAGTTACACAAGGGTTTGCTACAGTAGGTAGTGTTTTTTGTTTTGAACCTGTTTCTCCACAGGGTTCTCTTTTTGGGGATCGTCTTGTAGAACTAGTGTTCTGGGAACACAGCTTGGGAAATGCTGATTGATAGCAAATTCTAGGTGTAACTCATAGCTCAAGTCCATTATCCTGTGTGAGTAACTCCCCACCGAGGCCATTATGATGTACGTTCTCTTCTGATCATTGCTCTTCTGATCATTCAAAGACTCTTAGGTGATCTTTTGGCTGTGCATTACTATCATCGTGATGTTTGCTGGCAAGGTCCAATTACATCTGTGGACTTAAAGATATCATCCTGTCTTCTCCTTTCCAACTTGCTTTTAGAAGCTCACTAAGCAGTGATAGCAGGGGTATGTAGTAGAAAGGTATGAAATCCTACAGCGCTGGAGGGGCAGCACTGCAAGCACTCAGCAGTCCCGTGACCTTAAACAATTCATTTAGCCTCTTTGACTCATACCATCTTCATCTAGAAACGTGGCCTTTATCCTTGTCCTTCCATTTCTTTCTCACGTTACTAGTTCTGACTGACTTGATCAAACAGATAAACCAGCTTATTCTTTTAAATTGAGTTTGGGTCTTGACTAAAGCAAAGAGACTGTTGTAGATTAGGACATAGGATAGTCATAAGCATTGTGACCGGCATTTGTAAGCAGTCACAGTCAATGATTAACCCCTTTCCCTACACGTATCTGCAAGCAGGAAAAATCAGGTCACTTTTAGTCACCTAGGACAGAACCCCTGCGTGCAGGCAGCTATGGAGGAAGGGGTTATGGTCTTCAGTCCACCTCCACAGGGGAGGTTGTTCTACAGAGTTTGAGCTGAGCAGCAGAGAATAGCAAGTGGCAACTCAACAAACAACCCAAACTTGATAGTGTCATTTTCAGGATCTCATAAAATGGTACTGTATTACTGAGAACATAAACTGAGTATCCTCATCATATACAATAGCCTGGTTAAATTTTGAATGTCTAAGGTCTCAAATTTCCCCCCCAATAGGCTTTTAAGTGTACGTGCCAATGTGTTTCCCAAGTAAGGACACATTTCCCAGGTCTTCTCGTTCAAGACAAAGTGAAATCTGCTGTATCTGAGATCTTACCATATAACTTCTGAATGCGTGCGATATCGTCCTGCGAGAGTTTGAAATCCTTGGAATCTTTACCTTCGTAGGTTGGATACATCACGGCATTAGGGTCAGATGAATGACCCAGACCCAAAGAATGGCCAAGTTCATGAGTTGCAGCATAGAAGAAGTTAATTCCTACAACCAAAGAGTGACATACAGTAACTATAAAAATAACTACATACAAGGGTTCCCTGGTGGTGTAGTGGCCAGGCTTCAGTGCTCTCAACGCCGTGGCCTGGGTTCGATTCCCAGCCAGGGAGCTACCCCCACAAAAACACAAAACAAAACAAACCAACAAATAAAACTATATACATAATAACATAATGTATAATCTATAATAAAAAATATATAAAAATACCTAACTCTTCAAATCCTCCACAGTTTACTTACTTATTTCTAGGCCTTCACAAGGGAAGGGGGGAAGTTTAGAAGGAAAATCAGAATAGTGGTATTTTAATCTCATCACACTTATTTTTTGTAATGTTTTTCTGCCTATTTCCTTCTTATATAATTACTTACATAGCACAACACTGTAGTGGAAAGCAAATACTTTAGAAGAAAGCTGACCAGATGTACCATTTTAAATAGGACAGAAGACAATGGTACTGCCCTGTTCAAACGGTACATCTGGTCAGCCTACTGACACCTTGAAGCTAGACTAGTGAGACTAGGCGGACCAGACGTACTGTTTGAAATGGGACAGTACCATTGTTTTCCATCCCGTTTGAAACAGGACATCTGGTCAGCCTGTTTAGAAGCATTAAGATCTAGGTTTGAAACCCAGCTGTGCTCTTACTTGCTGGAAGACTCTGGACACATTAACTGACAGCACTGAGTCTCGTTTCCTCATTTGTTAAACAGAGATAATAATTCCTACCTAGTAGATTTATCGTAATAATTAGAGTTTCCCAATATTGGGAAAATAATGGCTATTTAATAAATGGTAGGGACTTTGGAAAGCAGGAGACAAAAAGTTGGCTTTGAGAAAGCAACACTGAAAGGCAGGATCTCCAGGCAATGCTGGGTTTTGCCTTTGAGTAATTAAATTGTATTGCATCTGTGCTTTTCTCTCCTTCAGAAAAGCTTTACAAGTAAGGGGAAGGTGTAAGCCTGCGAGTTTGAAAGGACAGAGTTCAAATTGTGGTGCAGCAGATGGCCTGTAGCCTACCTTTCGTGGAAAGAAAACAGAATGAAAAAGATATGCAAGATATGAAATGGGCACAGTGTCACAATTTCACCCGGGCAGATTTTCACAGCCAGGCATAATAACGACGGTAGTAAATTCCCACTGCCAATACAAGTACTCATTTCCATTCAGGGCCGGTTATTAGGCATTTTTAAAAAAATGAATTGCCTCCAATTAGCATTATTTATGCCAGAGTTTATCTCCATTGGTATTCTGATATGTCTGTAATCTCCTACTTTGTAAGGCGATGAATATAAGGGGCTGGATTGTGGTGTGAGTCCTTTCTGGACGCTAGTGAATAACCTCAGAATTGTATATAATTCTTAAATATCATAGTTGCTGCTCCTCTTTCCCTCCAATTAAAAACCTTAAATTTGGGGAAAATATAAAGAAAGAGCTATAATTTTCTTTTTAGTTGAAACCAAGAAGCAGTTTATTGAAAAGAAAATAAGATGAAACAAAGAGATAGTTTATTGAAAGAGAAAGTACACTCCAAAGAGGTAGGAGTGGGAGAAAGTGCTATAATTTATTAAATTATTAATAAATTCAAACACTGTGCTAAGTATTATATCATTTAATTCAAACAACAATCCTTTGAGGTGGGAATTATTTATAGTCCCATTTCATAGATGAGGAAACTGAGGCTCAGAGAAGTTAAATAACTTGCTCAAGGACACACAGTGAGTGATTGGTAGGAGATACAGCAAAGTGAACCCAATGTTGCACAGTGAATCCAACCCAATGTTGACTGTATAACCTGAGTTTACATCTTCTGTATATGTAGCATTATGAGTCTATTAAATAAAATTATGCATTAAAGCACATACTCATAGTACAGTGGTTAGCAGTCAGCAATGGTTCAATAATTATTACTACTCAGAGCAATTATCAAATTAAAGTCAGTATAGGAAGTTTGAGGTTTTCAAAAAGATGTGTAGAAGAGAGATGGGAAGCTGTACCTATCCTGCTACCGTCGGTCCAGCGTTCATCCTCATCAAAGTGGGCATCTCCTCCTAGGTCTGGCCCCGGTAAGAAGGCATGAGCCAGAATGTTTCCTGGTCCATCAAATGGGTACCCATCCCCATGAGCTGAAAGAAAATAGGGTGACTGCCCTTAGTGACTGAATTTATCTCCTGTCATTTTATCTTTGAGTTGATGAAAGATAAGCCAAGTCCAAGTAAGTAAACATTGCTGTTATCAGCAGCCAGTTGTATACACAGCGGGTTGGGGCATTTATTTGTTACAGCATATTTTCTTTCACAGAACACCGCTCATCACTGATAACTGAAAGCTTACTGGATATGAGACTTTAAATACGTGCGCATCTAACTTACGGTTGCATTTAAGTTCAGTTTGAGCACTTTTTGTGACTGAAGGTGGCAGGATGGAGAATGAGTTTGAGTACTGCATTCAGCAAGAAACTTGTGTATCATTTAGTATAATTTTTCTTAAAAATCTAGCTTATTCTTGGTGGGTAGACTAGACAGTCTATTGGAGAATCATGCTCCAAGTGTCTTCAATGGATTTGGATAGCACTTTTGCTCATGATGCAGACCTATTTATTTTCAAATCGGTAGCAGGCCATATTCAGTTTAGCTAGTTCTTGAAAAACAGGGAATCCCATAATCAGAACTTTTTGTAACATTTTCTCCAATGTTGTCAATATTATGGCTGAAGTTCATTAGATTCCTAATACCCAGGCATTTCAATATTAGACCAGCCAAAAAGAGTAATATTTTTCTCCAAATTTGCATCATGAAACACTAATTAATAGCAGTTCACGTATGTAAGTTATATCTCTGTAAGGCCTGTAATATGAAATTTCTCTATTTTCTACTTTTTTACAACATGGAGAGTGTTGGTAACAGTCCATAGAGGCTGTCTCACTTCTTTGGGACCTCTTGCAACTGTTGGAATGTGTAACCCCTTTTCACATTTTACTGTTGATGTTAAGTTAGATATATTTTAAACTGTGCCATAAATATAAGTGTATACACACACATGTGCTACCAAACAGGGGTTGGCAAACTTTTTCTGTAAAAGGCCAGATAATGAGCACTGTATTTTGCCAGGTATAGTGCACACCCCCTTTTTTTGCCCAAACTTTTAGGGAAAAAAATCTTTCGTTTTAATTTTTTAATTCAAATTTTGATTTGTCTATACTTAGGTACTTGTTTTTTGTATTATAAAAAAATTTTAGCATTTATTTTTTAACATATATGGTATAAGAAATTTATGTAACGCATAATTACAAAACATAAGAACAGATAAATACAAGGTATAAGAAATTTTATGTATGAAAATTTTTTATATAAAAAAAGATGATAATATTCCAGGGTATTATTTTGCATACAGATATTGTTATGATTTGTAGAGTTACACTTTTAACTTATAAGTATAAATAAAATAATTAAAAACATTTATATCAAGAGGGAATTACTACTATCCATGTATAATGCTCACCCTTATTTTCCCTCACAAATTTTGGCAAAAAGGTGCTTATACACAGCAAAATACGGTAATTAAGGATTTGAGGGCTCGATGGTCTATGTCGCAATTACAAAACTCTGTCATGGTAGCCCCCAAACCAGTCATGGACAATAGGTAAATGAAGGCTCATGGCTGTGTTCTGATAAATATTTATTTACAAAAACAGGTAGTGGGCTGGATTTGGCTCATGGACCATAGTTTGCTATCCTCTGCTATAAAAAGTGTCTCTAAATTAATAGAAAAACAACTGACAATGCCAACCTCATTAAAGATCTTAAATTCTGAAAAGAGGAAGGTGCTGATATGAACGACAAGCAAAATAGCACTCAGGATCAGCCTACAGGAATCTGCCTTACCTCCTCTTGCAAAGCCAATCATGATGTCAGCAATTCCCGACCTAATTTTCTTGAAGTGCAGGGGGATGTGTTCGCTCCACATTTCGAAGGCCTTTGCCACCAGTTGATTCACTCTGAGATATGGTAAGTCTCGAGTATATGACATAATCCTGGTAGCAAACATGAAAACAATGTTTGACCTCTGAGAAAAAGGGCTTTATCGTTTTTCCAAAATGATCCAAAGCAAAACTAACCTGTAGGTGACTACGTTGGAAGTCCATTTTGGAGACTTTGGGAATAGCGAGTATTCCGCCATATCGGGCATTCCACATCTGGGCTTCTGCATTATTTTTATGATGCGTGAGTTTAATATTCCAGTTATAGGCAGTCGAAAGAATTTTTGCATCTCCCTGAGTTTGGCTTCTAAACTGTTGGCATTCTTTGCATTTGAGTCAAATGGATAAAATCTCTTGAGATAGTCCTATTGGAGAGAGAGCAATTGATCTGTAATTCTTGTATATTGTCCTTTTTCATCTCAGAAATCTGCACATCTTTGCCTCTGATTTCCATGAACTCATATAGTGGTTCAAAGACACAATAGTTACATAGTCACCAATTAAGATTAGTGTGCATTACATTATAAAAACAGTCATGGGGATGTACAGTACAGCATAGGGAATATTGTCAATCTTATTGTAATAACAATATATGGTGTCAGGTGGGTACTAGGCTTATCAGGGTGATCACTTTTAAGGTATATAAATGTCTACTCACTATGGTGTACACCCGAAACTAATTGTATAAAATTGCATGACACCTGTAATTGAAAAGTAAAAATATTAAAAGATGTGTACGTTAATGAGAAGAAAATTTAATATTGATAATGAAGCACCATCATTCCACTGCATCAGCTTCATCTTATAAAGGAAAGAGTACCCCCATTTCTCTTTTATCCCATGAAGTGTTCTGAGGAGAAACCCATTGTACCCTTTATATAACATGAAACTGTCTATGACAACCGATCAGGAAGAGTGACGAGTGTGTCCTCAAGGGGCACAACTGAGACTTTCCCTCATATCAGAGAGCCTGTGGGGAGATCCGAAGTCACCCAGCTCCTTCGAAGATTCTCTGGAGATCTGGTCCCAACTAAGGTTGACGTGTGTTAAAATTTTAGTCCTGGAAGGAATAGTATGCAATTATTTTTTTTCATGTACATATTCTCCAGGGGAAGACATCAAACCTCATAGCTGCTAAATGAATTGCCTGGGGTCACATATTAAATTTGTAGCAGGACTGGCCCCGAGTTTTCTGACAGCTGGTTCTGTGCTCTTTCTATGGTTCAAACACTAGGAAAACCCAGTTGTGAGGCTGCAGGATAAAGCAGGTTTCCCAAGAGTACTGCATGCACACTGGGTCCCTGGAATTTCTTAAAGGACTCGGGGTCTGGTTATGAGGATAGCAGCTGGGCTAATTAGGAAAAAATAAAGAATGAAATAACAGCAGCAGCAGACTCACAGGAACTTTTTATTAAGCACTTGCTAGTAGCAGGACTGTACCAGGAGCTTTACATACTTACCTCATTTAAACCTCATAACCACTCTGTGAAGGAGGTACGTCTTTGTTATTCCTATTTTACATACAAAGAAAAATGGCTCAGAGAAATGAAATAACTTGCACAAAGCCAGCCCATGAGTAGCTGAAGGAGCCAAGATTTGAACTTATGTCCTGATTCCAAAGCCCACTTCATTAGCAAAATACACAGGGCTATATAATGCCTGATGGTATTGTGGAAACGATGGAAGACTCACTCACTGGCGGTCTAATTTGGAGCCAGAGAAATGGTTCCTGGTCTCAGGGCCTCTCAGGAGTAGGCACTTTATGTACCTAACCTTAGTAATGTGGTCCTTTCTCTTCTTGTTGCTGATGACTGTGCTTCATTCAATACAACAATTACTAATCTTTCATCGTGACAGTTAGGAATTAATCCCTTATTTCAAAACAAACTGCATGTTGTCCATTCCAGGGCTACAGGTGTTGCAAAGACACCTGTTGGAGGGAACTTCTTTGCATCCCCGAGCTGAATTTGTCTGCCTTCCATAAACCTAGCTAATCTCCCTCTTGGCAACCTGCTCGCTAAGTAAAGGCATCCAGTACTCTTGCAGGTGCACACCTTTTCAAGAATCTATTGAGTTGAAACATATGAAATTACTGTTTTGGAGGTAGAAAAACAGTCAACTATTAATAATTTCATATGGTTCAATATAACGTATTACTGGGACTTTTAAAAGTCAAAGTTAGTGTGAAATAAAACCTGACTTTTTTTATGCTTAAAGCTTAAATTTATAAACAATACCTAGGATGAAACATCCCATTATTTTACCAACTAATAATTATTTACTTATTAGATTGCTTATGAAGTAGTATATTAGAAAGAACATGATTTTTGAACCAGAAAAACTTGTCCTTGACTCCTATCCAAACTCATCTTTGATTTTGCACCATTAACGACTATGTGAATCAACTTAACTGTTCTTTTTCCTCCCCAGGATAGAGCTAAGGAATAAATGACATAATGTATATAAAAAGTACTTTATAATTGTCACCTACATGATATTTGATATTGTTATTACTTCCCTTATTACTGGAATAATCTTGTGAGATACCAAACACATAGTATTATTATTTCTATTGGACACATGAGAAAACAAGTCAAAAGTCCATGCCTGGCCCGTCTCCACTCTTGTAAGTGGGAGAACGTCTACCCTTATTTTCTGATTTCTCCAGTACAAGTTTCTCCAGTACAAGTTGTCCTCATTATAAGAGGGACACTCTGATCTTTATGAAAAGAATCTCATTACAATAAATAATAACTTCAAATGATTGCATATGAACAATGTCTCACGTACTGTGTTAAGTGCTTTCACAACACCTTCATTGGGTGGATGCCATTATAACATCCAGCTTCCAAATGAGAAAAACTGGAGCTTAGAGACATTTCATACCATTTCCCGGTTCATAGCGGAGGAGTTGGCACTTGAACCCAGTTCGGGGAGGCTCCAAACAGCCTGCTCTTAACAGCCACTGGATTCAAACATACATGGCCTTGACAGTAGAAAAATGACCGAAATTGCAAAGCGCCCTTCCTAACGCCAGTGGCGAGACCGCGGAGCCCCCGAGTGGGCCGGCGACCTACCTTAGCCTGTTCCCACTGCAGCTCGCTCACGCCTCCTGCCTCCGGGGGAAGCGGCAGCGCCAGGCCGCCGGGCCGCAGGCACAGGGTGCAGAGCGCGGCCAGCCGCACAGCCGCCGACGGGAGCCCGTTTGTTCTCAGGCCCATGCTGGCTTGGTGCTTTCTGCCCCAGGCTGCAGAGATTTATATAGCTGCTCAGCCCTGAATGTAAAACTAGGTGACTCATGAGAGTGTTGTCTTTCTTTTTGATGTCGACAGAACTTTGGAAAGTGTGTGTTATTTTTCATTAATGACAACGAGGAAGTAGTATGTGCTTATTGGCAGGGGTCACGCAGTGTGTTTGCCTTTGGATTTTTTTACCCTTGTCTGCTGGGTTAAGTTTAATGGACCAGAAAACACATTTTATTTGCCAGAATCGAGCTGCTACTCACACATACCTTCATCATTTAAAATTTGGGGTGGTGTGTGATTCAGGGCCTTATCGTACCACGTAACTTCAAAGAGGTTGTTGTTTTTAAATTGAAGTGCACAGAAACGTACCTAAAACATTCAAGCAATCATATAAGTATAAAACAAACGTTCTGCAACAGTCACCCAAGTCAAGACAGAGAACCTTGGCAGCATCTTTTGTTCCTTTACGGGAGGGCAGATGGCAGGAGCGGCAGGTAAATGCCGTGTGGTGACTGGGCCAGAGGCCACCGCAGTCTGCGCTCCATTCCCTCCCCTTCTGCATACTGTTGGGGGGCACTGAGAATGCCCTTCCATGAGTTTCCTTTCGATCACATTGTTGCTTTTCCTAGTGGTCAACATTACTCCGAATTGCTCTTGAATTACGTGAAAAGATAACAACAAAAGTCTTGCAGCTCGGGCTTGACTGTTCCTCCACCATGCTTCACGATGCTCCACATTCTGCAGCAACAGCTTTCTCCAGAGCTAGAGCTTCAGCTTGGAAATCGCTTTATTCTCTCTTTCTCTTCCAATCAGCCTGACTCCAGCTGCTAACCTGCCGCTAGATGGGCTGGTTCGGTCCTTGATCTACATCATGGTTAGTCTACGTATAGCAATTAAGCATCTACAATCTAAAGAGTCTAGTTCAACTACTTCATTTCTACTGAAGATAAAATTGAAGCTAAGATGACAGATTAATTCATTTCTCCCAAGTCACACAGCTAGTTAGTATGAGTCCTGACTCCCAGGCCAGTGCTCTTTCAATTAAATCACACAGTTTATTCATTTTGTCATTATGTTACGCACCTCTTGGGGGAACACCAGGGATTTTGACTATTAATGCATCATGAAAAACACTGCAAATATGCTGGAGCTGAGAAATTTAATTATTCAGACAGTTTTACACTGGCTGTGTGTTGGCAAAGGTAAACTTTCTAGATGGATTAATTAAATCTGTTCTCTTTATATAGATGCTTTAATTCTGTGTAGTCACACGTCAACTACACCTGAAGACCTGGTACCTTTAGTCAGTGTCTGGTATGTAACAGATGTACAATAAGTGTCTGCAGAAAAAAAAGTGAATATCTGTGAATTCAGATTAGCAAACATGGAAGTTATATGGGGTTTTCTGTGATCTTTGCATTGAATCAAAGTTCAATGGCATGCCCTAGACTTTATATTTTTGCTTATCTTTAGTAATTCAAAGAGCATTAGACATTACAAATATTTTAAATGAATTTTAGTAACTCCCTTGAATCATCACTTTTGAAAGGGAGAATGAAGTTTTCTCTTGTCTTGTTCATCTAAATTGTAATTAGTAAAAACGTCAAGGGGAGGGAACAAATCCAAGTCTCTACCTTTAGAAACTTATGCTCTGGGGCCAGGTTTTGAGGAGATAAATACTTTTAAAACAATGTGACAAATGCTCATAATACACAGTGCTACTGAGGCGAAGGGTACAGCTAATCCTTCCTGAGGAAACTGAGGAATGATGTATACAAGAGGTAGCACGTTAACTGGATTTTGGAGGGTGAGGAGGAGTTTGCTTGGATGAGCCATGATGGGAAGAGTACTAGGGAAGAGGAGCATGAGAGGTCAGTGCTGCTGGGGGTGGGGGTAAGTGGCTGGCAAAGCAGGTTGGGGTTACGTCCCGAAGAGCCAGCCGTGCACACAAGGGAGTTCAGACTTATCCATAAGGGTGTCAAGGGATGTTTTCAAGGAAGACGGTAGCATTATCAGATTTGTAATGTCATAAGAAAACATTGGTGGCTGTTCTGAAGCTGGATTGTGGAGGGCGGATGACTCTGCAGAATGGTGGCAGGAGTGGCAGACTGAAAAACAGTCCCTCGGCAGAGGGTTATTAGAGAGGCAGACCGATCAAGAAGAAGTTACTACAATAATCTAGGTGACAGAGGAAAGATGAGACCCTGAATTAAAACTGACTGGAGGGATGGAGAAGAGGAAGCAAATTCCAGATCTATATAGAAGACAGGGTTGATGAAAACGAAACAAAACAAAAGACTTGTGGAGTGGATTGGTGGCCAGAGTGAGGAAGAGAGAATTCAAGGTGGTTTAAGCCTAATGGACTGAGTGGGTGGTACTGAGTGGGTGGCTACAGAGACAGGGCTTCGGGGAGTAGGAAGACAAATACATTTTTGAGGGAAGCAGGGACATGGTTGTGGTTAAGCAATGGCATTGATTTTGGTTATTGAGTTTAGATATTTTCAGCTGGAAAATCAGAGCTGGAGCTCAAGAGAGCGAAGTACTCTGTAGATACAGGCTGTGAGGGACTTTATTGCTAAAGAAGGAAAACCATGATTTTTTAATTGTAAAATATGCATAATATAAAATTCTTCATTTCAACCATTTGAAGTATACAATTCAGTTACATTAATTGTATTCACAATGTTGTGCACCATCACCAAGATCTATTTCCAGAAATTTTTCATCATCCCAAATAGAAACTCCCATCATCAATCAATAACTCCTTCCTTCCTCCTCCCCCTAGACCCTCGTAATTTCTATTCTATATCTTGTCTCTATGAATTTGACTCTTCTAGGTACTTCATATAAGTGTATTCATACAGTTGTCCTTTTGCGTGTGGATTATAACCCTTAGCGTAATGTTGTTAAGATCCATTCATGTTGTAGCATGTATGAGAGCTTCATTTTTTTTTAGAGTATATTCATTGTATAGGATATACTACATTTTGTTTATCCATTTATTAGTTAATTTGGGTTGTTTCCACTTTGTGTCTACTATGGATAATTGTGCAATGATCATTAGTCTACAAATATCTGTTTGAGTCTCTGTTTTCAATTATTTCGGGTGTATACCTAGGAGTGAGATGGCTGGGTCATATGGTAATTCTAGGTTTAATGTCTTGAAGAACCATTAAACTGTTTTCTACTGAGGTGGTTTCATTTTACTTTTCTACCACAATGTATGAAGATTTAGGTTTCTCCATATCCTTGTCAACATTTGTTATTTTCTGTGTTTAAACCTGTTTTATTATAACTATCTTAGTGGAGTGGTATCTCATATGGTTTTGATTTTTATTTTTAATGTGTAATGAATGATGCTGAGCATTTTTCCATGTGCTGTTGTCCATTTGTAAATTTTCTTTGGAGAAATGTCTGTTCAAGGCTTTTGCCCATATTTTTAATTGGGTTGTTTGTCTTTTTGTTGTTGAATTGTAGGAGTTTCTTATATATTCTGGATGTTAAAGCCTTATTGAATATATAATTTATAAATGTTTTTCCTTTTCTTATTGTCTTTTCATTTTCTTGATAATGTCCTTTGATGCACAAAAGTTCCAAATTTTGTTGAAGTCCAATTTATCTATTTTTTCTTTGGTTGCTTATACCTTTGGTGTCATATCTTAGAATTCACTGCCAAGGCCAAAATTATGAACACTTGTTCCTATGTCTTCTTTTAAAAGTCGATGCCAATGTTTTCTGAGAGACAAAGAAATAACTATTTTAAGTATTACAATGTAGTGTGTTAAAATAACCAACCGAAGAAATCTCCTTATCATAGTCACTAAGGACTTTTTCAACAAGAAAAACACTTGTGTTTATCAATAAAATCCTTGGATGGACAGTGTGAACAACAGAGCACATCCACAGAAGAAGAAGTCCCAAGTATTGAAACAGAGTAAATGAGATGTTAGGACAAGTGACACGACGTTAATTTTAAATGCGTGGGACCACTTCCCATTCAGGAGAAGGTGGGTTTATACAGCGTAAAGGACCGTAGTGGAGTGCCTTCCTGAGTGTAGCCGATGGGATGAAAGGCCCTCCCAGTGCATCTGGGTGACAGGCAACCGGACAAGGTGCTATCTGAGCCTGTTCTAAGTAGAATGTGAGCTGTTGCAGCCTTGTCGCCTCTCAGTATAGCTGCCACTGCCCTGAGATCCCTCAGCTCATGGAAGGAACGTTCTAGAATTGGGAAAGTGGAGGAGGAAGGAAGACACAGAGGGAAGGGAAGTGAGGAGAAAGTAAGAGAGAGGATGACCTGAGACACTCTTCTTTAAGCTTCCCTCCTCCGCCACCAAAGGGAGAGAGCACCAACAAAACATGTACTCGTCCTCTTTGCTGTCCCTTTCTTTCCGCGTGGACCCGCATCTGTAAGGGTCACCTTGCTTACCCAAGCTCGTCTCCCCTGCTTGCGAGAGGAAGGGCAGGGAAACTTCTAAACAGAGCTAGGTATTTTTCCCATTAGAGCCGGTTTTCAGAAGTCACACCTCAGAAAGAAAAGGCAGTGCTTATCCGTGTCCCCTCCAACCCTGAGCAGCATGTAGCTCCCACGCTTGACCGTCTCCAAATGGGCTCACGAGCATTAGCTCTTTATAACAGATTTGAAACTGGACAGTAGGGGCGAGTGGAAGAACAGTTAGAGCCTAGAGTGATACTGTGGACTATTTAAAATTTAGCACTAAGTTTCCCAGGTCTCAACAGTCTCTCTCACCAACTCGATCTGCTTCCTGCCCTGCTGCTGGGCTTCTCCTATGTCTACTGGCTTCTAACCCTAAACGTCATATTATTATTATTTCTTAACTAGAGGACTTGGTAGTCTCCTCACAATCCAAATTCTCAGGGCCTCTCTCTCTGTTACTAAGTGGCTCATCATGGCATTTTTCTAAACAAAGAGTTATTTCTCTAGAGGAACTCTGTGCCTCCCGGTAAAACAAGAGCTTAGCTCCTCGGCCACACCAGGTAACAGGAACTACACTTAGGGGGTCTGTAGCAGCTCATATTTATGGCCATATTGCGTTTTATGATTTAAAAAAATGGAAGCAAATAATTTATCTCAGATTGTGTCGGTAAGGGCAATGGCAAAACTTACTCTGAATGTAGATTTTGGTGGGAATATTTTTGGCTTTTAATCAATGACTCCGGGGATATTTACTCTACTCTGTCCCCTCTTTCTGCCATGTTTAGATTGACAACAAAACTGAACTAGATTGACTGAAGCCAGGACACTTCCTGGGGCATGCTACTAAACAACATGCCAGTCACTGTGCTGTTTTATAGCCCTACCTTCAAAATGAAAATCAGAACTAAATTTTGAAGAAAGCCAAGTATCTTAGGGCTCGGGATGGCCCTGGCAGGAGCGGGGAGCAACACTCGCCTCTCTGAGTCAGCTTACTCTGGCCGTAGGGCAGACCTGGGTTCTGGCTGGACCATTCCCGCCGATTCTTTTGAGGCCAAACCCGTGTCTCACCAAGGGTGGCACTTTCACTCAGTTTTCTCCTGTGGTTCAGTCCCTTCCTTCTGGTTTATTGTCACTAGCCCTGCCCTCTTCAATGTCTTAGCTCCCAAAGGCTTGTTTTCTCTTCATCAACTTTTAGCATTTTATCCAGATCATTAATGTGGTCTTGAACCTCCATCAGTGATCCCAAGGTCACGTGCGTTTTAATTCTGTCTGTAACTGAGAGTAGTTAGTTTCCTTTTCAAGAAATTCCAGACATCAGCGAGTACGTGACGGTCATTCGGAGGGGAAGGAGCCCTTCCTGCCTGCTGCCGCCTGGATCGCGCGCTCCCTGCATTTGTCAGTGCTGTTCCTGGGCCTTGGTTGCCTGGAAGAGTTTTGTCGCTTGTTCCTTACTGACTGCAACTGTGCTTCTCAAACTTCTTTATTCAGGTACCCTTGGGGGTTCTAAGGTGTGGTCCAAAGTAGCTCACCATAGATGGGGACAAGTCTTTGGTATCTTAGATTTTATTTTATACCCGATTATTTGATTACATGCTTGCCAAGCTTCCATAGCCTACTCTCAGACTTGTAAACTTGTATCAGTAGTTCCCAAAAACATAGATGCAAGACACGAATGGATATGACATGGCAGCACACTATGGGAAAATAATTTGGGGAAATAATGTGTTAAAAACAATGGAACGGCTTTGCCCATTACAGGAACTCTTAGACCCTTCAATATGCAAATATATATTCTGAATCTGTGATTTCAGATTTTTTCTTTCATTTTTTAAAATTTACTTCCCAAACTTATTTGGCCAAGTATCCTCTTTAATTATTTGGGCATTTCTAAGACACTAGGTTCTGTTGAGATAGTTTGGGTCAGGGTAAAGGTATTGTGTTGACAATGCCTATTCCGCTTTCTCCCAGTTTTCATAGGGTGACTCCCCATAAAGTGTCACTCATCCCACTTTGCTCGGTCATCAGGCTTCTTTCACGTTTTCTTTCTTCTTTGAAGTCACCGAGTCTTCTCAGAAATTCCCTCAGTGTTTTGCCATTTTGGATTTCGCTAGGTTTTGCATTAAAGTCTTTTTCTGTTCCAGGGACCGATTGGCATATACAGTCTGTATACCAAATTGTATTGTGTCTTTTTTTTTGTGTGTGTGTGTCTTTTTTTTTTTAATCAGCAAGTAAGGAAAAGAGGAAAGATAACTCCTGAGCAATTTCATAATGATATCAAGTTCCTCAGAAGAATCTTCACAAGTCATAGTGGCGTAACCCTAAAAATTCAGAGTTTGTAACTACCGGACTCTCTGCCTTTGTTTTCAGTGATACCAGTGTAATTTTCTATTACTTAAATTAGGGCAGTATTATACATTTAAAAAAATCTAACATTTAAAGAGAAGTGTGTGTTTTATAATTTGAATGAACGTAAAATTCTAATTGCATGTATAATTCTTGTAATTCCATGGAACTCCATTCCCTTAAAAGATTTTATTATTGATAATGTAATAGCTACTACTTGTTAAGTGCCTGTTACTATTTGGTAGGTGCTTCACGTATGATTTTGTCATTAATCATCACATAAACACCTAAGGGTAACGATAGTGCAAGTATGTTACTTTTTGTTTGCTTGCCAATTTTTCCTTTTGTGAACTGTCCCTCTCCAACGTCAATAATTCTTCCTGTGCTTTGACCAGTCTTCACGACCCTGATCAGGGACTAATACAATGACTCATCCAGGAGTGGGCAGGTGACCCCTTTTCTGGGTTTGATGAGACAATTGCTATGAGAGGGTCTTGTTCTTTTTTTCTGGAACAGGAGCTATGAGAACATGGGAGGTTGGAGCATTGAGTGGCCATCTTGCGACCACGTGGAGAAACGATGTCTGAGAATAAACAAGCTAAGCAGAGGTCTTCAGATTTCCAATCATATCGTTTGATTTCTTGGATTCAGCCAGAGCTGAAGGGACTCTAACTATTAATACTTGGATTTCTCAATTAAGCAAACCAATAGAATTCCCCATGTATTTCTACATTTGTTTATTTTTGATTGTGATTGTTTGGGTTGGTTTTCTGACTCTTTCAACCAAATAATTCAGGAAGGTATTATTATCTCTATTTTAGCTTTTTTTTTTTTTTTAATTCATTTTTATTGTTAGACTTATTGGGG
>PVJL010010145.1:34335-51734 GCA_004026885.1 Lyroderma lyra | reverse complement strand
CTGCCCTCCCCTCCCCCTCCCTCAGAGGGAGCCGCGCCCCCGGCTGTCCAGCTTCGGTCTCACTGCTCTCACTTCCTCGTAGGAGCCGTTCGGGGCGATCGGTGCCAAGTACAGAGTTCCGCTCAGCCCCAAGCAGGCCACGCTCCTCGGCACCTTCCTGAACCAGAGCAGCGTGGACACCTTCCTGCTGGAACTCCATGAAATGATGGCCTTGAAGCTCAACAACCCGAAAACCCAGGAGGATTTCAACCCCACCTGGAGGTAGGACGTGCAGGCCGGGGGGCCGGGCGCACCCCGAAGGTCCCGGCCTCTCTCCTGTGGTCGACCGTGGACGTGACCCACTCTGTCGGGCCGGGCGGTTCCGTCGCCTGCGGTGCCACCACTGCAGGGCCCCGAGGACTGGCTTTGGGTGTTGGTCTCCATGGGGCACTTTAGAGAACAGTGACAAGTCAGGTCTCGTGGTCCCACGTGGGCCTGCGCCGTCAGAGGGGCGCGCTGTGGGTCTGGTGCAGCGTGACAGCACCCGGCACGGGTGTGACCCGCCTGCGACGCCACTGCCCGTCCAGCGGCCACCACTCGGGGCCTCATCTCCTCTCGTGGACGTGCCGCGGAGGCTGGAGGCGTGTTCTATTCCTCGGCCCTTTGTGTGTTTCCCCCTGAACCCCCCTTGATGTCCTTGGGGTCTGGGGGTGGCCGCGTTTCCCTGTTCCCCAGTCTGAGGGTGAAGACCCCTCCTGTCTGCTGACTTCCAAGCCTCAGCAGAACGACAGCCAGAGGGGCTCGCTGTCCCACGGTCCTGGGCTGGTCTCTGCAGCTCGTGTGGCACATTTGTCCCCTTGGCCAGCGTCCGTCTGCGTGTGGCGTGAGGGCAGGGGTCGCCTGGGCTGCTTTCCCAAACGAGCTCTGGCCTCCTCGCCGGCCCGGCGCCCTGTTCTCCGTGATGCTGGCGGCACGCGCCTCTGCACGTCCGGGCCTTGGAGCCTTTGAAAGTGTTTGCCATCCTGGACTTTGCGGGGAGGGACAGGGCACGCTCCCTATTCACACAGAAGGCGACGTGGAGCGGCTCTCCCTGGGGAGCGGGCTGGGCTCACGGAACAGGCAGCTCCGAGTCGGCCGGGGAGCCCCTGCCCGGGGGACGGGGCGGGGGGCCCGGATCCAGTCCCGGCTCACGACTCCGTGGCTGACGGACGTGAGCTGACCCTCGGCCCTTGTCCTTGCTGGTCTGGGAGACGCTTTTCAGCGCCATCTCTCTTTGCTTGTGTTTTCGCAGCCTGAGAGAGACGCTGGTGGGCTACCTGGACACGAAGGGGAGCGACGTTCTTCCCGACGTGGAGTCCCAGCTCCCGGAAGAGATCCTGCTCTCCAGCTGCGTCCCCGTGTGGGAGGCGGCTGCTCAGCTGAAGCGGGACCGACAGCTGCGATAGGACGCCCTCCGGCACGGTCCCCGCTGTCCCCATGGTCCCCGCTACAGGCCCCTCCGCGGATGGCCACCCTCGTGGGCACAGCTCCCCACGTAGGCCCGGGACGGGCAGGGCGTGGGCAGCTCTTTGGGGGGCCAGGCTGTCTCAGGACCGGGTGGCGAACTGTGGTCGCAGGGCGGGGGGAACCAGTGACCACAGGCGGTGGCGGTGAATGGCCGCCCTTCACATTCCAAGGAGGGGGACCAGGAAATGGCCTCTCGGCTTCCCCCGGAGGAGTGGCCTGTCACGCACCCAGCCACCGGGCCCCGCCTTCCTTGGGCCACGCTGTGGGGACAGGAAGGGCAACGGGGATGACGCATGTTGGCTTCGGCCTTTTTCCTGCCGGTGCACTCAGAGGAGAAGCGGGCTCTCTCCTCTCCCCCGTTCCCGGGACTTCCGAGCGTCGTGCAAGCCCGGCTCAGCCTCCGAGCGCCCGTGGGAAGGTGCCCGGCTCGTTGCTGCCTCCTCACACGGCCGGGCACCCTGCGCTAGGACCTGAAGCCCCGCGGCAGGGTCGCTGCCACGTTTCAGGGTCGGAGCCAAAACGCCTTAACGGGGAGTCGCGCGCACACTCAGGGGCTTCGTCTCCTCGTCCGTGGAGTGAAGGGACTGGATGGATGGCCCGGTTTCCTCTCGGTGCTAGTGCTGTCGGTGTGCACGCACGGCCACCAGCACGGTCCTGGGCGTCTGTGGGAAGCTGCTGACCGGCGTTGTGCCGCCCAGACCTGTGACCTTTGTGTGATTTCCATTCCCGTGACTGTACGAATATCGGGCGTTGCCCGGGGTCTCGGCCAAGGCCCCCAGGCAGACGGGGAGACCGGGAAACCACTGCTCGGCTCGCCCGGAGCGCGTGCTGTTTCGCGCTCTGTATCGTGTCTTTTCCCCGGCCCGTTTGGACGCTTAGTGACCTGGATGAGCTCCTGTCCCAGGTGGCCGGTGCCCTTCACCACGGAGAAGCCATCGCGCCCGGGTCCAGCAGGCAAAGGTCCTTCACGTGTCCGAGTGAGTGCATGACCCAGTCAACTTGAAATTGGGCCCAAACCCCTGGATGCCCTCAGCCCCAGCGGAGGTTCCTGCCGAGGGCCACTGCTGCCCGTGGTCAGGACTCTGACGTCCTAGTGCTGGACCCGGGCCCTGCAGACTGCACCTGCACTGCCACCTCACTGCCACGCGGGGCGGGGTGCGTCAGGGTCCTCTGATACCTCACCGCCGGGACGGGGCCGGCCAGGCCCTCAGGTGCCACCCGCGCTCCTCACTGTGTCACACACCTGTGTGGGAGACCTTTTTTATGGGGGCGGGGGCGGGGAACTTCCCCCCACTTTTATGAAGATTTTTCATGAAGATGTTTTATTTGTACGCTGCGCCTTCCAAGCCTTAACTGTCATCATTGCCTTTATACAAAAATGCACTGACCGAGCGCAGCAAATGCAGATTTTAGCGTCTTTGTGACATGTTGAACGAATTTGAGTTTTGCTGCTAAATAATACTTCTCTTTGGGGCCAGAACTTCTTTCTCCTTACGGCTTTGTGGGTTTTGCTTGTTGGTGGGCATGTTCGTCCACCAAGTGCGACGTACACTCTGGTTCAGAGTGTGAACTTGAGGACCCACGGGGTTGAACACCAGGGTGTCCCCAGAGCTCTCGCCGCTGCCTCAATGGGGTGTCGTCCTGTCCCTGCCTGGAATGACCTCCCCGGGGATGAGGGGAGCTCCAGCTGACAAATGAGTCCGCGCCGACGCAATGGGCGTGCTGGGACACGGGGACGTTCCCCAGTAAGAGGAAACCAAGAGGTGGGAGCCATTCAGCAGGGGCTCCAGCAGCCCCCTCACATTTCAGCATAAAGCACCCCATTAGAAAAACTGCCTTTTCTCTTCCAAAAAGCACCTGCAGGGGAGGGGCCTGTGGTCCGGGAGCGTGGAGACCACTGGCTGCAGGGAGAGCCCCTGCACCGCTTCCTCACATCCTCTCCCTGACCCCCCCGCCCCTCCCGTCCACCTCCGTGTCTGGATGTTCCCTCCGGCCCAGTCCTTTCTGCTTCTGGTCCCAGGCAGAGAGACCCCCACAACGGATCGCTGAGGCCTTGTTGCATGTGGAAACTGTTTCCTCTTTGCCGTGGGCTGTAGGGTTTCATCACTTGGGAATTGATACTCGGGAGCTGTTTTCTCTTCCCGCCCCCTCCCCTGCCCCCCACGAGCTATTTCACTTAGTCCGAGTTCCAGAAAATTCCAGCCTAGGAACACAGTTCCAGGGAAAACCAGTCCTCGGGAGGGAAGGGTCCGGTCCAGGGGCCCTGCCAGGCGGGCAGAGCATGCTCCTCTGACCAGCCGCGGGCTGGAGGCACGCTGGGTGGGGAGGTAGGGGCGAGCCTGGAGCCAGGCACGCTGGGTGGGGAGGTAGGGGCGAGCCTGGAGCCAGGCACGCTGGGTGGGGAGGTAGGGGCGAGCCTGGAGCCAGCTGTGATGAGCATTTATATGGCTTTCTGGTTCTTCTGGCCCCTCCTCACTGAAGAAGCCTCAGGAACCCGTTTCAGCTGGGAAATCAAGCACCAGAAAAGTGCGACAGGGTTCACACCTCACCGGACAGGGCATGCTGGGACAGCGGGACGGGCTTCCTTCTGGGGTGGTGGCCAGAGCTGGAGCACGGGCAGCTCCCCGTGACCTTCCACGTCCTATAAGGACCCGCCTTCAAGCCCACTCCCCCTCCCTTAACACCTAAACCTTACTCCGAGTGGGCCACAGTCTCCACTTGCTGTACCTGAAGTGTCCCCAAACTCCAACCCAGAGCACAGCTACTTCCTCAGGACCATAGGCTCGTAAGTGACTCCCAGTGACCAAACCCAAGGGCTGAGGCCACTGTTAACGTGACAAGGCTGACACACACTTGACCTCTTTAAGCCTCAGTTTCCCACCTGTGAAGGGCCCTCAGGGCTGCGGTGAGAAACGAGTTAGTGCAGGTACGAGACCGAGCACAGTGGCCGGCGAGCAGCAAACAGGTGTGGAACACAGGGGCCCCTCTCCGAGCTGGTCACTCGCCCACCTCCCAGGGCTCTGCCGGTTGTCACGCTGTGTGAAGCCTTTCCTGAACCCCAAGCTCTAATCCTTGTCTTCCATGTTTTCCTCTTGGGGTCTCTATTCAGACTACATTTCCTACCCACGTGCCTCTCCAAACGCCCCAGCACAAGATAAACCAGGGGTTAAAGCACTTACTTCAAACGCCAACCTTTCCTACCCCAGGACCCTGACACATGCTGTGCTCCACCTGAAACGCTCTCTCCTACTTACCCTGCAGGTCTCTTGCACACCACCCCTCAGGGTGACCTTTTCCAACCTCCAGTTTCACCCATTTTCCCTGAGAATACTCGCCAACAGCGCTTGCGGCTGCAGCGTTGCCCCTGGGATAACTCGTGGATTACAGCCCCCTGACCTTAACCCCAAAGTTCGCTCTGTGCATGGACTGGGGAACAAATTAAAATTTGCATCAGTTCTCCTTCCCTCTGGCTTTCGCATTTTGCTAAACCTTATTCTCAAAATTTGCAGTTTCCTTGCCATCCAGTGCTGTGCGGAGACCTTGCATTAGACCATTAGTCTTCAATTCCAGGGTCTCCTGGACGAGGGTCTACCATTTGCCCAAAGCAAGGATGCGGACTTGGGCTCAGTCATCTGTTGCTTCATTCCGTTCATTCCTGTGTGTATTAGCAAAGCCGGGTCCCCCCGGCCCGGAATCAGCAGCAGCCTCTGCAAAAGAAGCTGGGAGAGCCAGTGCTCACCAACCAGCTGCAGGCTGGCAGTGTAGCTAACAGTAACTCCGGGTACGAAGGCCAGGTCACTGCGTATCCTACCACATTCTGGAAAGTTCCCAAGAATGAATGCTTGGAATTAAACGAACATGGCAGCGAGCTGCCCTGTTTTATTTTTTCCTAAACGGGAAATGGGTTCCAGTAGGCGCTCACCTTGTTTTCACTCTAGCACTAACACCCCAAGTGCAGTTCCTCCGTGAGGATGCTGTGACCCCAGCATCCAGCACTACACCGGGCACGGAGAGAGCATGGGATAAAAGTACGTGAGATGGAGGAGCCCAGGGGAAGAGTCAGTGTCCCAAAGGTGGTTTGTGCTGTCTCCTGAGGACTGTGTCCTTCCCGCGGGGACTTGCTGACCGTCACTGAGACGGAAGTCAAGGCGCCATGAAAACGGCAGGTGCTCACTGATGGGGTTCGGGGCTTGCCGCCCCCAACTGGGGCACCGTGAATATCCCGCTGAAGGAGTCTGAGAAAACGGCAGGACTGGAGAGGGCACTCCTGCTTCTGCCATTGCTGCCCCGAGGCCTCCCGCGGGAAAGGTGCCCGCGCTGTGCCGGGGAGGAGGCGCACTCCTCAGCGGAGAGGGCCCTCGGGGCCAGAAGGCCGGCTAAGCACACTTCGTTACTCCATTTGCTGCCTTAGCCCAAACCCCTCTGTCGTGTCCATTCTGCACGAATTCATTGTTTGCTTAAAAAAAAAAATGGTGAAAAGTACCCAGCTCCTGTCCCTTCTGGTCTCCATCCTCCGGTGGAGGCGTGCACCTGTACGGTACACGTGTGTGCTTTTCTCCTGCTGATGTGCGTGTGTCGGTGGGACTCGGACAGCGCAGGGGACCCAGAGCAGGGACAGCTTTCTTCCCCCAACGGCCGACACATCGCGGGTGAATGCTGACTGCCGGTGGGGACGACCGCCCGCGGGCACCCCGTCCCTGCGGCGCCCTGGGCGGACAGGGGTCCCTGCGCTGCTCGTCCACCAGGGGGCGGTGGCAGCCAGGGCGGCCCGGCGGCTGCGCGGCGCTCAGGAAGTGACGTTATCAGAAAGGTGTTGCCTGGGCCGCGCCATGGCCCAGGAGGCGGCGGGGCGGCCGCCGGAGGAAATCTTGTCGCTCTGGAAACGGTAACGAAGCCGGGGGACGAGCGAAAGCCGGGCGCTGGAGCCGCGTGGCTCCCCGCGGGCTCTCCGACCTCGTAATCCCGGGGTCGGAGCGGCGGGGGCCGGGACCGTTTCCGGCGCGCGGGCGGAAGGGCCTTCGGGAGCTGCGGTGGGCGGGCTCGGCGGCGCTCGTTTCCGGCGCCAGGAAGCCCGGGGCGGTCCCCGGAAGAACCGGGACCCCCGGGCCGGGGCGGGAGCGGTGGCCGGGCCTCACCGCACGTGTGTCTGCCCGCAGGGAGCAGGTCCTGCTGAAGTCCCGTGTCGTGGACTGGGACACGGAGGCGTGGCAGCGGGATCCCGCCTTCGCGGGCCTGCAGAGGGTCGGGGGCGTGGATGTGTCCTTTGTGAAGGGCGACAGCGTCAGCGCCTGCGCCTCCCTGGTGGTGCTCAGCTACCCCGAGCTCGAGGTAACCCGGTAGGAGGCCACCCCGCCCGGCTCCAGGGGACCTTTGTGAGAGAGGCGGAGCTCCGGGAAGGGGAACCGCCTCTTTTTGCGGGGTGCCATTAGTAGGCTGGGAAAGTCTTTTAAGGAAAAAAAGAAAATGGAGCAAAAAGTAACGATTCACCTACTTAGGTCTGCATTCACTCATGATCTTTAAGCTGGTTGTCATCTCAGCACCCCATCTCAGTGACCTGGAGCGACACACATCCCAGGTTGTCCAAGCTGAAATGTGTGTCCTCCCAGCCCTCCTCTCCATTCACACACTTAAGTCCGTTCTTTTCTGCCCCCTAAATGTTTCAGGAGTCAGCCCCCTTGTCTGCATCCTGGCTGCCCCTTCTCTGGCTGTGCCATGGTCACCCCTCCTCTAGGTGACAAGCAGAACCTTCACTGGGCTCCTGCCTCCAGAATTGCCTCGGTGGGCCCTTGTCTACACTACCAGCAACACAATTTTCCTAAAAAGCAGGTGTGGTGATGTCACCACCTAATTCACTGAAAACACTTCTGTGACTTATGATAAATAAAGTTCACACTCACTGGCAAGGCATAAAGGCCCTTCATGAACAGACACTGTCACCCATGGCCCTCACCCACTCCCAGTTCTGAGGACTCTGGGTCCCTTAGACACACCATGCTGTATCTGCCTGCCTGACCTTTGCAGTGACGTTTTCTCTCCTGGAATGTTCTTAGCCTAGCTGTCTCCTACTCATCTCTCAGGTCCTCCCTGCTCGTAAGACCCCCCACCCCCCACCCCCATCCTGCAAGACCACACGTAGCTCTCAGCACCCTCTCCTTCCTTGTTATCACACGGATGGGACTGGCCCACCTCCATGATAGAAGGTGCCTCGGCAACTAGCATGATGCCTGGCACTTAGAAGACAACTTGAATAGGTACACGCGTGAATGAACAGTGTGCCCGGGATAGTTTGGGAAGCAGCAGCTTAGAGGCCTTGGCTCAGGGAAACCTGCCGAGAAACCGGGCAGCGTCTACTTCCCCTCCACTCCTCTACCTGGTCCCAGATCTGCGACTTCCTGCCCCAGTGCCTTTGCACTTGACCTGGAGGGCCCCTGTACTCACAACTCAGCAAGCGGGTACTGAGCGCCTGCTCTGTGCGGAGGGCTGGATGCAGGGAGGTAAAGGAACCGGAGTCCCTGCCTTCAAGGTCCCCAGGTCACTTTATAGGATGGTGCTGGGGGAAGGGCACAGACTCAGGAGCCAGGCTGTGCCGCTCCCACCGAACCCTTGGGGCCTCCACTTCCTCTCTCCTCACTCTGGACAACCCACCTCAGAGTCGGGGGGGAAGAATGAGATCATGCACGAAGGCAGGTAGCGTAACTGGGCCATGGTGAGCCCGTCAGGCTCTAGGAGTTCTCAGGATGACGTCTCGCTTCCCAGACCCAGTCTGCATGTGTTTATCAGTCAGGACCTTTCCCCAGCTGCAGAACGAACCGCCTTCGTCTCTGTGCCGTTACCTTGTGTGCCTGCTGTGACAGGTCCCCTCACGTTGTATTAGTTACCGGCCTGTACGCTGCCCTGCCCACTGACGGGGTGGTTCCCGAGGACCAGGTTACCTGGCGTTCCCTTTGTAGCTCTGGTACTGAGCAGAGTGCCTGCTCCTTGGGTGTACTCGGCTTTGGCTGTCCTGCCTGTGGGAGCTGGACTCAGAGACGGTCTCGGAGGAGTCTGGTCCATGGCTCCCAGATGCCCACCGAGGATCCGCACGGTCACCGGAAACGGGTCTAGAGATGCGGATTCCATGGGCACATCCGTAAAAGACAAGTAGATCCATGGATAGGGAGTGACTGGTAGTGGGCACAGGCTTTATTTGGGGTCTTGGAGAAAATGTGCACTCTTGGGCCATGCACACTGTCATGAAAACAGAGGGTTAAGGGACCCAGGGTGGCCGACCCTGCATTCTGAGCAGGTCCCTTACCTTTCTGATCAGGTACGACAGGGTCACCCTCGTCTGTGCTGTGTGTTAGGACGTCTCACCCTGCAGGGCTGTCTCTGTGGGAACAGCCCTGGGAAGGGAGCTGCACCTGTAAAGCCTGGCTGTCCCCAGCACTTCCGGGGCACCCCTGCCTCCGAACCCACATCCCCCTCCTCCCAGTTTGTGGAGGGCCTCCCTGCACCCACCTGACCCCGTGGGGCTCCAGCACTCCTCTCCCACTGGGCTGCTTGGGACTTTCACCTGCCATCCCTGGGGACCCCGTTCTCTCCACCTCCGAGGTCTGTCCTCGTCTGAGTTACCCGAAATCTGTGTTCGTGAAACCTCTGAAGACCTGGCCTTTCTTCCCGGCCGGTCTCCCGTCCGACAGGGCTGTCCCTGTGCCCACCATGCTCACGCGGTGCTTGCGCTTCGTCTCTGGGGCTCCATACAGCCCACTGAGCTCTAACTTACAAACGAGGCAGCCTGAGGAGGGCCAGGTACTCTTGAACCAGCAGCAGGTTGACCCCTAGCCCCATGTGCAGGGGGTCCCCCATAGGCGAGGCAGGGAGACGGGGTGTGGGGCTGGCCGTGGAGAGCACTGATGGAGGCAGGCGGCCAGGGCCGTGCCCTGCTTGGTGACCTGGTTGCCTGGTGACAGGTGGTGTATGAGGACTGCCGCATGGTTACCCTGACGGCCCCCTACGTGGCGGGCTTCCTGGCCTTCCGAGAGGTGCCCTTCCTGTTGGACGCTGTGCGGCGGCTGCGGGAGAGGGAGCCCCACCTGATGCCCCAGGCAGGTACCCTGGAAGGCCCTGTGCTCCGGCCGGGAGGGAGAGGCCTCGGCTTTCCGGAGGAGGTGCACCTTGTCTTGAGGAGAGGGATCGGACTTTCTAGAAAGCAGGACTCAGAATGGGCCAGGGGCAGTGCCGCTGACGATTTTCCCTGTGGTTCTTCCAGGTCCTTTTTGTTGATGGAAATGGGGTTCTGCACCACCAAGGTAACCCTGCTCCTGAGACAGGCCCAGGGGTTGTGGGGACGAGGGACCGGAGCGGGTGGCGTGGCTCGGACGGGCCCCTCAGGACGCCGGCCCCCGCCCGGCACTGACAGCCACCTCCGGGGCCCTTTCTGTGTCAGGACCCCCCAGGAAAGGGCCCCGCTTCTCTGCGTGCCCCCTCGGCCTCCCCCACCGCCCTGCACTCGCCCGTCTCGGGTGCCATTGCCCAGGTCGCACCTGACTGCTACCAGTCACGGGCCTGAGCGCAACTGGCCTGCCCTTCGGGTGGCCCAGCCTGCGTCCTGCTAGGAGAGCCCGCTCCCACGGACGCCGGGAACCCTCCACCCTGAGCCCGGGGAGAAGGAGGGTGCGGGGCCGTTGCACCCTCCTGTGGGGCAGCAGAGGGCGCACTGGGCTCTCGGCCACTGCGCTGGGACCCTGCGGGTCTGGAGCCAAAGGGCGGGCATGGGCCTGCCACCCTGCATGCCTGTGTGGGACCCCAGGCACTGCCACCCCGGCTGCCGGGCTGGAGCCCCAGGGTGTTTGGGGGGTTGTGGAGACAGACCTAGAGGCCTGATGGTGACCACAAAGGGGAGGAGGGATGGAAGGTGCCAGAAATAAAAGGAGAAGCGCAGTGAAGTACTGTGAGCACGCTAAGGAGGCTCCTCAGTTGTCACAGGGCAGGAGGCGCCCTCCCCGCAGCCTGCCTCCCCGGAAGCCGGGGCAGAGGGGCCACGTCCAAGGTCGGGCCCGGCCTCAGCCTCAGCCTCAGTCCCGTCTCCGTGGCCCTCGGCCTGCGCCGGGCCTCCGTTCACTTGGGGCAGCTCCTGGAGGTTCTGCTGTGTCCTCAGTCCCCGTGCCGTCCGTCCACTGCTCGGCTCACCGCCCGCTCCCTGCACCTTCCTCTGCCCCTGCAGGCTTCGGGGAGGCCTGCCACCTCGGCGTCCTCACAGACCTGCCCTGCATCGGGGTGGCCAAGAAGCTCCTGCAGGTGGCCGGGCTGGAGAACGGCGCCGTGCACAAGGAGAAGGTGAGGGGCGGGGTGCCAGAGACCCCTGCCCTGGGTCAGCCCCAGCCCCGCGATGCTCTTGTCCCCGTCCTGGGGCCCGATGACCCAGTTCTCTCCGTGTGCCCTCTGCGCTCCCTGGCCAGCCTACACACTGCTGTGCGTCCCACGTGGAGGCAGGGCCTCCAGTTATTGGGGCCGGGACACCGGGGAGCCCGATGCTCCACTTTCCCCCACCCCCAGCCTGCAGGCTCTGCTCTTCGTGTCCCATCTGCTCCCGGCATCGCCCTCCTGTCCCCCACCACCGCACCCCCACACTGGCCCTGGGACAACGAGGCCCCACCACTGGCCGATGGCTCTGAGGACAGCATGGCAGTCCTGCATGTGCGGGAGGCAGTGGACGAGCCCCCTCAAGTGGGCTGCTACCCCCCCAACGAAAGTGGGGTTGAACCAAATGAGCCCGCGTTCCATGCAGGAGAGGAAGCGGCTTCCGGCTGGGCTGCGGCCCCTTGGCAGGCCCCTCCTCTCCGCCCTGGGGAGGAGAGCACGGCTGCTGCCCTCCCTCGGGTCGCTGCTGCCCTCCCTCGGGTCGCTGCTGCCCTCCCTCGGGTCGCTGCTGCCCTCCCTCGGGTCGCTGCTGCCCTCCCTCGGGTCGGCCCTTCTAGCCCGGGGTGGTGGGTGGGGGCGGCCCTTCTTGCCGGGGGTCAGCTTGGGTTTTACAAAAGGACGGGCCTTCCCCGAGGAAAGCCACAGTTTTCTGCTTTTCGTCTCGCCCAGATCCGCCTCCTGCGGGCCGGAGGAGACGCGTTTCCTCTGACGGGAGGCTCGGGGGCCGTCCTGGGCGTGGTGAGTGGCCGGGGGCCGGGTCAGCGGGGCCCCGGGCCAGTGCCCACATGCACGCGTGCACCCGCACGCACACAGCAGACCCAGCCACCTCCCGATCTCCCCGCCACTCCACCCGACTGGGCTGTGCTGAGGGGCTGCTGCCCGCTCCCCCCACCCTGTCCCCAGGACGCACAGCAGGGGTGTGCCCCAACGGGGCTGTGAGTGCCCTCTCCCCCAGGGACCCCTCCCGCCGCCCAGGACGGCTGTCAGCCTCCCCGCGCCCCCCAGCGCCCTCCCCTCCCTTGTCCCAGGCCCTGAAGAGCCACGACCACAGCACCAAGCCCGTCTACGTGTCCGTGGGCCACAGGATAAGCCTGGAGGCGGCCGTGCGCCTGACACGGCGCTGCTGCAGGTTTCGGATCCCAGAGCCGGTGCGCCAGGTGGGCGGGCCAGTGCCCAGCACCAGCTCCTCCGGGCTCTCGTCGGGTCCCCTGGGGCACAGCACCTGCGGGAGAGTCTACCTGGGCCGCGCCGGGCCCTGCGGGGAGGGGCCTAGGATGCACACTGCTGGGGGCCCATCCCGGGGTCCATGGCTCCTGCACCTGCTACCAGGGTCACTGGGGGACTCAGCTGATGTCACCTCAGGTGGCAGGACCTCGGTGGCTAATTCCAGGGACCTGCCTCTGCCTCACGGCCTGTCACCCGGCTGCCTGTGGCACCCTTCACCTTGGGGCCTTGGCCTCCCGCCTGGCTGCTGATGCTCAGGGTGACCTGCAGGTGGTGGCAGCAGCCTGCATGGCTCAGCCCCTGCTGCGGGCCGGGGCCTCTGGGAGGCTCCTCAGTGGACCCGCCAGTGCCCACCAGCCTGGGCCGCCCCCCACCCCTTCCAGGGCTCGTAGGTGCACCGCTTCTAAGCGTGCACCGTGCGTCTGTCCTCTGTGCCCACCACCTGTGCCACCTTGGAGGAGAAAACGCCACAGCTGCCCCCCCCGGCCTCAGAGCCAGGGACACGTGCTGGGCCCACGGGGCGGCCTCTGTCCCCTCCATGCCGCCTCTGCCCCAGAGTGGACAGTGCTCACCCTCACAGTGCAGGGAGGGCCTGTCACGTGTCTTGAGTGCCTCCAGGTGAGCTGGGACCATGTCACTAGCCCGGGGGAAACACCTGCCATCTGTTTCCTGGGGTCCTCATCCCTGTCACTCCTGGGAGTGGGGTGAGGCCCTGCCTAGCGGCCCTGGCCTCATGGTGGTGGGCTTCCTTCCTGGGTCCTTGCCCCTGTCACCACTGTGCTCTCCTGACTGCTTCCTGGGGGAGGATGGGGGGCCTACACCTGCACCCGTGCTGTCTGTGCATCCTTCTCCCCAGGCCACTGAGGGGGCTCTTTGCTCAATGGTCTGTCTCCCCCGACCCCCAGTGCCAGGCCAGGCACTTCAGGGGAAGGTGGGTGCCGCCTCCACCACACCCTCAGAAGCAGGAGCTGTCTGGGGGTGAGGGTAGCTGTGTGTCCTGGGGTCACACAGTCTGATGCGGGGCTGAGCCCCTCTGAGCTGGGAGCAGGGCCCTTCCTGAGGCCAGGCCCTGGGTTGAGGGGACCATCATGTGGGAGAGCCAGAGATGAGACCTTAGAGGGCCTCCCACGCGGGCCTGAGCTCCTCCGTGGCGTCTGCCCTGACCCCTGCCTGCAGCCCGCATGCCCCGACTGGGTCACGCTGTCACTGGCAGGAGTTACATGACAACTCAGGACCGAGGACTGAGGAGGGGGACTGAGAGCTCCTCAAGGGGGTGGGTGTTCTCTGGCTCAGGCTCTGCCCCCAGGGGAGCACTGGCAGAAACACTCTCAGGCCCTTGGGGACCTGCCATCACAGGGACCTGGACCAGAGAGCCTGTACCCCAGCCTGGGTCACCCACACACCGCGGTGCCCCCACCCCTCGTCCCAAAGGCTGCCCGATGTCACCTGCGTGGGCTTTCTCAGGAGGGATCGAGCAGTGGGTGGGGCTTGTCCAGAGCCCAGCTCGGGGCCCCAGCCACCCGCTTCTCCTCAGGCCGACATCCGCTCCCGAGAATACATCCGCAGGATCCTGGGGGGCCCCGGGCCCCCCGCACCGCACCAGGAGAGGTGAGCGCTGGTGTCCGCGCGCGGCCCTTCCTCGGCGGCCCCTGAGCGGCTGTGAGGAGGGCGGAGGGTGCGGCCGGGCCCCGCGGCCCGCCCAGGACTGGCCCTCAGAAGGCCCTGAGCGTCGGGGCTGGCGGCAGCCTCCAGGGGCGCCCGACGAGCCAGCGGGCTCCGGGCTGCGACACCGCCCTTCTCAATGTCATTACCAGGAGCTCAAAGGTGCAGAGGCCAAAGGCATGCCCGCCGGGAGGCCCAGAGGAGCACACTGGTGAGGCCCCCAGCTGAGGCCCCAGCACACACCCGAAGACCCCAGGCACCCCGCAGTAGTGGGACGAGGGGTGGGGAGCAGGGCCGTGGGCACCCCGAAGACTCAGGCCACCTGCTCCCAGCCCTGGGGCCCCCCTGGTCCCAACAGCGAGTGGGGCACCCAGGCTCTGAGGACACGGGGATGCGGCAGGCACAGCCCTGCTCAGATGGACCGTGTGGCCACCCCTCCTGCTCCACGGTCACGGTCACGGTCACGAGCAGAAGGCAGATGTCACACAGCGGAGCGCCAGGCCCCGAAAGCACAGGGAAGGGACTCAGGCTTCGCGGGGTGGGGAGGTTTTGGTTTTCTCCTAGAAGTGCCCGATGGGCTCCCACAGCAGACCACACGTCCCCCCGTTTCCGCTCCGTCTCCTTTGGGCACGTGGGCTGTGGAAGCGAGCCCCTCCCTGCAGCCACACCGAGTTGCTTCCGACTGAGCTGGGGGTGCGGCGGGCGTCAGGCCGGGCCCCGGGGCGGAGGACACTGCGGCCTCAGGCCCTGAGGATGGGGGACACGCGGGGCAGTCTGGGCTGGGTGTCCGGGCCTGGAGAAGGGTGGCCCTGTCCCCACTGGCTTTGAGGGCCGAGAGCTCCCGCCCCCCATTCCTGCCGGCACAGCACCCCGCCCCCAGGGCCCATTGTGGGGGAGCACTCTGCCCCTTCCTGGCCACTTCTTGCTGAGAGGCCTTTCCTGCCTTCCTCCTGCCTCCCGAGGGGCTGGCTGTTGCTCTGCCAGAGGCCCCGCATCAGTGCGCCCTCCCTGTCCCCTCCGATGTCTCCACAGTGACGGCAGCGCTGCTCCCGGGCCTGGACTGGGACGAGCGGAGGGGACAGGGAGGCAGCTGGGCCCTGGGCCGATGGGGTGCCGTCCCCCTTCCCCTTCGTAGGTAGCAGCCCAGCTCTGGATGGTCAGCAGGGAGCTGTGGGGTGCTGGGGGCCACCAGGCTTATGAGGCTCCACTCAGTGGCCCACTGGGGTGAGTGGGTCCATCATGCCCCATAGGTGCCTGCGAGGGGCTCCTGCCGGCAGGCAGACCCCGGGTCCCGACCTCTCACCCCCGCCACGGGTCCCCTGTCACCTCTCACCTCAGCAGGGGCACTTGCTGCTGCGTCACCACACCTACCTGCTGAGTCCCAGGGTGCCCCAGGCCTGGTCCCCAGGACACCGGGCCACGGCGCCCCCAGGAGACAGCCCAGCCTGCGCCCCATCCCCAATAGCTGGAGGCGCTCCGTGCCTGGTGCCCCACGGCCACTGCCCCTCACGTCCAGCTCCGTCCCTGCCCTGAGCTTGGCAGGGTGGGCCAGACACCCGGCACCCAGGGCGGAGCCGGCGGGGCCCGGCCGCCGCCTACCGACTGGCCTTGGCCACGCTGGGGCAGCCCCGGGGCTGCCGCCCCCAGACCACTGCGCCCCATTTGCAGGGGTTGGGGCATGGCCGGGCACACAGGCAGTCCTTGACAAGGGGAGTGACATTTGCAGAAGGGCCCAGGGTTGGTGGCCCTCAGTCTGCAAGGCTGTGAGAAGGAACCGGAAAGTCAAGGGGGCCCATGAGCCCCTCTCCGCGCTCGAGCCCGCGCCTGCGCCTTTGGAGTGCACTTGCTCTTCAATGAACTGCCTCTTCGTTCCACCTTTTAAAAAGCCAGAAAGTAAAGGGGGGCCCACGTACCGGCCCCTCACGCCACCCCTGCCCTAGGGTGCAGGCCCGCGCCCACGGGGGCGCCGCCTGGGCTCCCACCTGTAAGGGACCTTGGAGATACCCGTGGCCGCCTTAGGGGCTGGGGATCAGGCGCTGCTTAAAGCCACTGGGGTCAGCGACCAGAGGGGTCAGGCAGGCCTCCGGGGCCGTGGGCGTGGCCACGGGCGCCCCGTCCCCCGAAATGAGGAGCATCCCAGAGCCTGGAGAGGCCTCTGCAAACTGCCCTGAGCTGTGTGTGTTTTGAGTCACCATTTTGAATACCCCAGAATCCCTCCTGCAGTCCCAGGGCGTCCCCTCACCTGGATAACGGAACTGTCCCCATCAGCAGTCACTCCCCCATCCCCCAGCAGCAGCCTGGGGCCCCGCTTCCTGTCTGTGGGCCTGCCCCCGGGCGCCTGGTCTGGATAGAGTCACACTGCCTGGGACTTCCTCAACCTGGCGCCAGGTTTTCTCGGTCCATCCGTGTTGTCGTCGCCTTTGGCGGCTGAACGTGTTCGCTACCTGTCACCTGTCCGTCACGTTGATGGGTGTTGGGGACCATCACGAGTAGCGCTGCTGTGAGCATCTGTGTACGCGTCTGTAGGAACGTACACTCCCGTCTCTTGGGTCTGTCACCTAGGAGGGGAACTGCTGGGTCACTGGTGACTGTGCTTGACGTGGTGAGGAGCCGCCAGGCTGTTCTCCCCAGCAGCCCACCTCTTTGCAACCCCCCAGTGACGCCCAGGGGCCCCGTTTCTCCATGTCCTCACCAACGCGCGTCTCGTCTGACTCCGGCCACCCCAGTGGCGGCGGCCACCTTTCCCTGGCGGCTGTGACGAGCGCCTTTTGGGGTGCTGTTGGCCGTGTTGGGAGAAGTGTCTGCTCAAACCCTTTGCCCTCATGAGCACCCCAAAAGGGTTGATTTTTGTAGCTGAGATGTAAGAGCTCTTCGTGGGTTCCAGGATTTATACATATTTTCTCCCCCCCGTGGGGCTCTTTCCATTTCCTTCATGGTGTCCTTGGGTGCACGGAAGTTTTTAAACTCCATGAAGCCCAATGTGTCTCTTTTTCATTTGTCGCTTGTGCTTTTGCTGTCGCTGAAGAGACCGTTGCTGGAGCCCAGGTCGTGAAGGTTTCTTCCCGTTTCCTTCTCAGGGCTTTGCAGCTGCAGCTCCTACACTTCGGCCTTTGACTCCTGAGTTCACCTTAGTAGATGGCTCTCCCACACGAGCTTTCCGACCGGCTCGTTTGTCTCTCAGAAAGGAAGAAGGCTCGGGATGTCGGTAGGAATTGCACTGATGGACTCGGGGACCATTGCCGTCCGTCTTAACAACGTTAAGTCTTCTAGGCACTGAACACGGGGTGCCTCTTCATTTGCTTAGATCATTTCAGCACATTCTATAGCGCTCAGCGTCCAAGTCTTGTACTTGGGGTGACGTGCTTCCTACACGTTTATTCTTGCTGACGCTGTTCTAAGTGCGGTCGTGAAATACAGCTGATACTTGTATCTCGTATCTGTGACTTTGCTGCACTCATTTATTGTGCGTGGGTGCGCGTGCGTGGGTGCGTGGGTACGTGGGTGTGTGGGTGTGCATGTATGTGTGCGTGCGCGTGTGTGCATGTGTGTGTGCGCGCGTGCGTGCGTGTGTGGGTACGTGGGTGCGTGGGTGTGTGGGTGTGCATGTATGTGTGCGTGCGCGTGTGTGC
>PVJL010010145.1:0-34235 GCA_004026885.1 Lyroderma lyra | reverse complement strand
GTGTGTGCGTGCGCGCATGAGTGCACGTGTGTGCATGTGTGCGTGGGTGTGTGTGCATGTGTGCGCACGCGCGTGTGTGCGTGGGTGTGCGCATGTGTGCGTGGGTGTTTGTGAACTTTGGGGGTTTTCTGTATGTGAGGTCACGTCATCTGCCGACAGAGACCGGGTTGCTGCTTCTCTCCAGTCGGGGCGCCTGGCACCTCTTTTCTTGCCCGATTGCCCTGAGGACCTGGGGACCACGGTGAGTAGACGTGCGGCCAGGTGGTCCCCTTGTCTTGTCCCGGACCTCGGGGGGCGGGGGGAAGACCCCGGTGTTCCGCCGTGGAGCCTGCCGTCAGCGGTGGGCGTGTCACGGACGCCCTTCGTCGGATGGAGGAGCTCCCTTGTGTCCCTGCTTTGAGCGTTTGTTCTTCGTGAAACGGTGCTGGCTTTTGTCACGTGCCTTTTCCGCACCCGGGGAAACGATCGTTGTCCTTCCTCGATGAACGTGGTGGGTCACGTTGATTGCTTTCTCACAGCTCGAGCCCCTCTGGTGTTTCCAGAACAAACCCCCCTCGGCCGTGGTGTGTAATCCCGTTTGCTGGCGTTTTGTGGGGGTTTCTGCACCTGCACCCGGGGGTGCTGGTGTGGCCCTCGGTGGAGCCTCCGGTCGCATCCCGGGGAAGCTGCCTGGCCCTGCACGATGCCGGGAGGGAGACTGATTCCTGAGTCGGCCTCGCGCGTGGCGTGTTTCTAGGAACCGCCCCCTGAGTTCGGACGGTCTGATAATGAGGGCCCTGCAGTTGCTCGTGAGGCGGTGGGCTCTCCGAACCGGCCCCCGCGGGCGCTCTGCTCACCGGGAGTCGAGCTCCCGGCGCTGCCAAGCCCGGTTCTGAGCCGGTTGAGTTCTGGGTCACAGAGCCTGCCGTTTCCTTTCTGTTCCTGTGGAGGCTGTGGCCCTGTGCTCCTCTGCGTCCTGACTTCGGGGATTAGAGTCTCCTTTGAGTCAGCCTGGTGGTGAGCGGTTTGGAAGGACCCCTCTCCCCACCCCCACGGGGGCCCAGCAAGGACCCTTCTCAGCGGGGGGTGGCTGTAGAGCCCTCTGAGATTCAGGAGGGTCAGGGCCCAGCCCACATCTGCCCTCAAGTGCTCCCAGCTCTCCCGGAGCGGACAGCCCCCAAAGGTGCAGACCCCGGCCCGTCAGAAACTGACTGTGGCCCCCCTGAACCCTCAAGGGCCTGATCTCGGGGGGGCGGGGTTCCAGAGAGTCGGCTGGAGGGGTGTGTGTAACCCAGTGGGCTGAGCGGGGGTGAAGCAGGCACGGAAGCCTGGGGGAGGTCTGAACCTTAAAGGGACCCAGCCCTGTCTGAAGGCCGCGCCGAAGCTGTGTCAGGGATGACAGGAAGAGATAGGGTCTAGGGTCTCGTGGGCGTGGATACAACCCGGAACTTCTTGGAGGGGACCCAGCCTAGGGGAGTGGGGGGCAGGGGTCGGGGTTAGGGGTGGGCCAGGCTGGGGATTCGAGTGGAGGGGCGGTGGCGGGGTGTGGGTGGGCCGTGGTCGTTCATGGGAGCCCTGGGAAGCAGCAGGATGGGGGTTCCGAGGGGCGGGCTCCAAAGTGGCACATCCTGCCCACCTCTACCCTGCTCCGCACTGCTCCCTCGCCCCTGTTCACAAGGGCGTGTCGGGGCCCTAAGTGTGCTGGCGTCTTGGCTCCTTCCCACAGATCTATAAAAATAGGGTGGAGGCAATGTCTGTCTTCACAGACCACAGCCTGCCCCGGAGCCAAGAATAAGCCTCGACCCACTCAATAATTCACGTTGGATCCAAGTAGATTTTCCTGTTAGCCTGGTGGCTGCTGTGCCCGCTCCCCGGGTCTCCATCCCGCCCAGGACCTGGGAGTGAGAGGCTCCCAGGAAGAGAGTTGGCCTGACCTTTACAGGTCACACCCAGGCCCCTCAGGGCTCCCCGCCCAGGGACCCACACGCCCCTCTCTTGGGACAATCGGGCATGGAGGGCAGCCAGGGCTAGGAGTGGCCCTTTCTGATCAGGCCAGCCCCCGCCCAGGCCGTGGTCCCAGCTGTCCCAAGAACCCCTCTGGCCTATTTGAGCCTGGGTCTGAGCCGGGCTCTAGGCTCCGTGGACCACACCCCTGTCCTCCTGGGCTCCCGGGGAGCCCTCCCCTGACTTGAGCCCTAGTCCCTGGTGCGCGCTCCCCTCTGGGTCTCCCTGCCTCCTCCTCCAGGGCTCCCTGAAGGGGCTTCCCCGGGGACCGGCGAGGACACTTGGGACAAGGAACCAGGGCCCAGGGCCCCTCTCTGCACATGCCGGTGGTGGGAGTGTGAGGGGGGTCCTCACCGGTCTGGCCTGCCCGGCCACAGCAGTCCCTGCTCGCTGCGTGGAGTTACACCAGATTATTAATTAAAGGCGCAGGCATGCGGCAGCGCTGACAGCCGAATGGATAGCACGCTGGGTAATTAGGCAGGTGTCATGGCGATGACGGAGTGAGGCCCGCTGGCCCCAGTTCACCTCCCTGGGAGGCAGGAACCACGTCGCCCCATTTCCAGACCCCAGGTGTGGCTCTGGGGGCGGGGTGAGGAGCTCAGGCCGACCTTCCAGGGCTGGGCCCCCTCAGTCTGGGGAGGACAATGGGGAAGGTGGGCTGATGGGGGAAGGATGTGCTTGGAGACCGGTAGGCAAACCGACCCCGAGTGACTCAGAGAGAGAGACGACCAGGGCGAAGCAGTGGAGAGCCCAGGACAGGGGGTCCTGCCCGGAAGGGGAGACGGCTGCCTGGGCCCTTCCCTGGGGCTGGGCTGGGAGCGGGCTGGAAAGCCCTTGTGACAAGTCAGAGACTTGCAGTGACAAGCCGGGAGCCCCTCCCCTGACTCCCCTCGTCAGAGGCAAAGCTTTCGCTCTGTTTGTTTGGGCTAATGCTGCGCTTTTCTTTTCAGATTGAGACTTGTCCGTTGTCCTGTGATGTCCTTCCCCTCCTGTGGCCCCTCCCAGCCCACAGGTATTGCGGTCACACCCTTCTCGGACAGCCTCTCGCCCTGCCTGGACACCGTAATCGCCTCCTGTTTTGGCTTTGGTTTGCCTTCTGTGTACCCACGGCTCACTGACCCCCACACTGCGAAGGAAATCCACATCTCTTTCTGCACATTGGGGGCGTCAGGCATCCGTCTGCAAACTTGCTGTTTCTTGGAGCCTGAGGCAGCCAGACTCTGAGATGACCCCTGGTGGTCGCTGCCTCTGGGGGACTGTGTGGTCCTCTGGCCACGCCGAACCAGCCAGCGTGTGCCCGGTGGGGGTACAGGGGTGACAGTGTGTGACTTCCGGCACAAGACCATGAAACACACTGGGATTTTGTCCTTAGGGTGCCCCCAACCGACTGTCATTTTGAAGGAAGTCAGTGGCCGTGTCATAAGCTGCTCTGTGAAGTCCACGCGGCAGTGCCCTGAGCCCACCCGGCCTCCCCATGTGGGGGTGTCACCGGGAAGAGCTGCCTCCCAGGGCCCGCAGCCCTGTCATCTTGTGCCACCTCACGAGAGACCCTGAGCCGGAACCGGCCAGCCAGCATGCTCCGGGGCCACTACCCCTTTGTTCTGGGGTAGTTGTTGCCCAGCAAGAGAGAACCAGCGCAGGGCCATCCCCCGGTCCCCCGCTGTCTCGGTGCCGGGGCCACCTGCCGCTCGCCCACCCCAAGGCCCTCTCCAGCCTCCCCGCGGCCCTGCGTGCCATCCCCTCCTTCCCGGGCCCCGTGCCATCCTCTGCCTGGGCTGCAGCCTTGTGCCCAGGGTGTGCGTCCTCTGGTGGCTTCCTGAGAGCACGTGCGTGAGAGCTGCGGCCCCAGAAACCAGTGTCCCTCTGGGTCCTCCGGGGGCGAGACCTGGAAAAGTGTCTGCTGTTTTTTTTAACTGCCAGGGAAAATTCTTGTTGCTAAGGCACAAGGACACCGTGATGCCTTTCAGGTGTCCGTCAGCAGCCCCAAGAAGGGCGGCTGCGTCCTCGTTCAATCCAGGCCCCTCCTCCGGGCCTGGGGCGGGGCCTGGGGCGGGGCCTGGGCCGGCGCTGTCCGTGGTGCTGAAGCCAGCGCGTCTATCGGCGGACGAGCCTGTGCTCTGGTTTCACTCGTGGCCACCGTTACCCCAACCCTGGGGACACTGGGTCATCCTCAAGGTCACCTCCCCTCTGGTGTGGCTCCGGCCCTCTGTCTGGACCCCTTGTTGATCCTGCCCGCCTTCCTGCCCAGGCGCTCCTCGGTAGCTCTATTTTTTTTCATTTATTAATCTGTTTTAATGATCTTTAAACGAGTGGCACGTTTTCCTTTTGCACTGGGACGAACGAGTCCCGTGTCTGTCCTGACTACAGGTGCACTGTGCAGAGGGCTGGCCGAGCCTTCCAGATTTAGTCGCGCTTCTGTCGTCACTGTTGCCTCCACTCTCGACCTTTTTTTTTAAATCCCAGTTAAGCAGGTTATCGCATTCCTAGTGACAGCCACTCTAGACCTCATGCACTACTACGACTTACACAGAACACGGCATGCCTCGTGAGTTGGCATGTCACCCTCGTGCCGGGCCGTGCTAACCTTCTCTGCATCCTTCCAGTTTAGCGCAGGCACTTCCGAAGCGAGCCCCTCTGCAGCTCTAGTGAGCGGACCCCCACACAGGCTCTGCAGATGGGCTTGAGTCCCGGGGTGAACGCCCACGTCTGAGCTGAGAGCCTTTTGGAAACCAACTTAAACCACCTTGAGCCAAAAAGCAGGGCTTGTTAGCACACTCTGGGGGCAGCCTGGCCACACCACGCACCTGCTCTCCCTCCGAGCCGATGGCATTGCAGGGGCCGATCCCCTCTGGGCGCTGGGCGACTCAGTCTTGCTTGCACCCCTCCATCTCCAAAGCTCCAGCGAAGCCCCAAGGCCATGTCCCTCAGGGCTGGCCGGCCCAGCTTGCTTGCGATCACTGCAGGACTTGATCACTGGCTGGGGGTGGGGTGGGCATGAACCCAGCCCAGGGGCAGGGAGGGGAATCAGCTTCCACCCACCTTGCGGGGGAGTCCTCAGTGGACAGTCAGCATTATCACCAGAGAAGGCACATGGGTTGAGCAGACTGAGGGGAGGGGACCTTCCCGGGATGTGCCATGGCCCCAGAATTTCTTGGGACCCTCCATGGCCTCCCCCCTCCCCAGGCCCCCTCATCTCTGGATACTTCTCCCCCAGTACCAGCAGGGAACGGCGTGATTAAGTCTCCATTATTAACTTGCCAATCTTGTTTCTGGGGCACAGACGCTGACGGCTTAGGGGACCCAGTTGGCATATAACGATGTCTCCGTGACAAATTACTTGGGTATCAATTAACCATCTAGGGAAATGTCAAGCAGGAGCCTTCGTGCTGGCAGCAAGGGGTAGCCAATTAACCCGGAGCGGCTAAGCCAATCCGGTGGGCCGCCCCGCCTGGGCCTCCCGCAGAGCCGGGAATGAGGAAGGAGCCCGGGGGTGGGGCCTGGCCTCCAGCACGGGGACCCACACCTCTGCAGCCGCGCCAGGGGTGCCAGCACAGGGCTCTCACTGCTGTCCATTCGATCATCCCAAAGCCACCTGCTGGGCCAGGCCTGACTGCTGCGGGGTGGGGGGGGGTAGGGGGGACACATGTGCAGATAGGTGCCCGTGACCTGTGTGGTCTCTGCGGGGTCCAAAACGGCTAGGAGCGTCCTCGGGGCTGCGAGGAGGGAAGGGTCAGCTCCGCAGGGGCCCAGGGAGGGCGGGGATGTGAAGGAGCATGGCCAGGTCCAGGCGAGGGGCTGGGGGGCGCGCAGGCACAACTCGGACACGGCAGCGTGCCAGGCCGGGGGAATTGCAGACCTGACAGAACCAGGCTTCGCCATTCCGAGACGTAGGACTTGGAGACAGTTGCTCCAAACTTTTTTGAGCCTCAGTTTCCTCATCTGTAGAGTGGGACCAGGAGCCCGGGTTCCCAGGAACGTTGTGTCAGTGAGCAGTGGCCTGTGCAGGCGTGCGGGGCGCGGGGCCGGCCACGGCAGCTGCCGGCCGAGGGCCCCCTCCCCGCGGGCAGGCCCTGGTCCCCGGTGCACTCACCCCGAGTCTCTTAGGTTCTGTTCCCCGTTTCCAGGAAAGCTCTCTGGCCGCCTGGGTCCCTCTTGGTGAGGACCGGTGACCACACTCCGGCCCCGCCCTGTTGCCCCGGTTTGGCCACGCTGTCCCCCACCCTGTGGCGGCCCCACCGCGTCCACTCGGCGGTGACTGGCAGCTGCCACTTCCCAGCCCCCCAGCCGCGGAGCCGGTGTTTATTCATGACACTGACATATGGCACCGCCGCGGGGGGGTCGCGGAAGCTGCCAATTGCGGGGTGCAGCCTGTCCCCATTCGGGCCCGCCGAAGCCAAACAAACACAAGATGTGAGAGGAGCAGAGGCGGCCGGGGGCGGGAGCACACGTGTGCGCCTGCACGCTGTCCCCACACCGCGGGGCCGCTGGGAGAGGGGACGGCACAGGGCGACGGGGGCTGCAGGGCCTGGGAGTGAGTTTTGGTTCTCGTGGCTTCTGGACTCTCCCCTAACGGGGTCCCCAGAGGCCACGTCGTCACCCATCTCCCTGCCCCAGGCAGGCTGACTCTGAGACCCCCCACCCCCCACCCCTCACAGGGGACGCTGGGGCTCGAGGCCCTGAACCAGACGGGCTTGGCGGCAGGCAGCCCCGAGGACGCATCCCTGAAGTGTCTTCATTCTTCCCGGAATCAGCACGTCCTGCCCAGTGTCCCACCGGGGGCCACAGGACACCAGGCCTGGCCAGTCTCCTCCGCCTGTGCTGGGGACTGGGGGGCGGGGTGCGCGCACAGCAGGCCGGGGGCCCAGCAGCCCACCGCCGTCGGGTCCGGCTGGCCCTGCAGGGCTCAGCTGGGCGCTTGCAGGCTGCAGAGCTCTGTCCTGGGGCTGGGAGGGCTCTGGGGGCTCCAGCCGCTCCCGCCCCCCCCCCCCCGCCCCCCGGCCCAGGGCTGAGGCTGTCACCATGGAAACAGCTCTACCAGCTGGGTCAGTAGGTCCAGGAACCGCGGCCACCACTGCCCAGGAGGCCGGCCCTAGCCCACCCCGCTCGGCCTCCTGCCCCCATTGGAAGAAGTCACAAGAGACAGAGAAGGGGCCCGGAATGGGGCCTGAGGCCCAGCAGGCGGGGGCCGGGGCGACTGGGAGGACGGAGCCGGCCGTGTGGGTGGGCTGGAAGCTCGGGAGCCTCGTCCACGCCTCCGTCTGCCCTGCGCACGGGGTCTGCCGGGGGCCCGCCAGGCTCCCCGGGGAGCGGGACGGCGGGGGCCGGGGCCTTCCCCAGGGGGCCGCAGACCCTGTCCCCCAGGGCGCAGCCCACCGGACAGCGGCCCGCCCACGGACTCGCTCACAGGCCGCTGGAGCCCGGGCGGGGGCACGGGGCGGCCCGGACACCGGTCCTCAGCCCTGGTGGGCGGTGTGGGGGGCCGGCCCGCCGTGGGGCCTCGCCCCGGGTGCGGAGCCCCTGCCGCCGCCGGCCGGGAGCCCCGTGCCTGGCTGGCAGGGCTGGGCCTCTGTGCTCGGCACCGCTGTGATGGTGGCATCTGCTGCTCACCGGCTCCGGGCAGATGGGCTGCCAGTGAGCTAAGTGTGTGCGGGGGAAGGGGTGCCATAGGAACCCCCTCCCGTCGGCGCGTGGGGGTGGGAGTGGCAGGCGCCTGCCGGTGGGCGCAGTGGGGAGTGAATAGGAGGGAGGGGTGCTGGGACGGCGCGGGCTCCCCGAGTGGGGCGAGGCTGTCGTGCTGGGCCCTGGTAGGGGCTGGGGGGTGCCGGGCCAGGCTCAGGGCAGGGACCCCCTGGTGCCATGGGCTGGGTGGCCTCGGGCAAGCGGCCTGTCTCGGGGCCTCGGGGCCTGAAGGAGTGAGCTTGGACCGTCTTCGGGGCACCTCCCAGCTCCCAAGCCCCGAGCTGCAGCAGGACGGGGGTGTCCTCGGCAAACAGATGCCCGCCATCTGCAGGGGCCGCCTGCCAGCGCGATCTGCCAGACCGGCCGGGGCAGGTGGGCAGCGCCTCGCCGTGCGCCCCCAGGCCGGGGCGCCCAGACAGGCGAGGGTGGCAGTGTGTGTCAGACAAGGTCACTCTGCTGGTCACTCTGTAGCCAGCTCCCGGAGCCCCGCCCGACCTCTGCGGGAACCAGGTCGTGGGGGCCTGGCTGCCCCAAAGCCCAGCCCACTGGCCCCCGGACTCCCAGGGACACTGGGGCCCGTGGACGCAGGATCGTGGGGGAGTCGGCGAGGAAATAGCCCAGGGCCGCCGACAGCCCCGAAACCGCCCACGGGGCACCCCCAGAACCCTGCTCCGGGGGCCCCCGAAAGGCTTCTCGTTCATAGTGACAGCAGAACCCCAGGCCCTGGCTCAGCCCTGAACACTGAGCACCGGGGCCTCCAGGAAGGCGCAGGGGGGCAGCCATCACCCCATTAGGCGCTGAGGAGACGAGGGCTTGCGGGGGTGCCTGAGAGGCCGCTGGCTGCTGAGCCCCGCGCCCGGGCCCCCGGGCCCCACACCACAGCTCCTGAGCCCCGGGAGGCTGCCAGGTGGGCCTGTGTCCCCTCTCCCGTCCCTCCCCGCTGGGCAGCACCCCCCCTCGCCCCCCACAGCCGCCTCCACCCCCACCCCCCACCCCGCAGTGACTCAGCTCAGCTGTCACTCAGCCTCCTGCTTCGTGGTGGCTGCCTTTCTCCTTTTCTCTTCCAAACTGTGACATTGCTGCTGCCCTATGGCCCTGCCTCTGCCCAGGAGGGTCCAGAGGGGTCCCCCACTGTAGGCGGCCCAGGTGGCCAGATGACCGGGCCTTGCCCTTAGACTCTGGGCCTAGGCAGAGAGACACTGTCACCTCCGGAGCGGGCACCGGCCTGCCCTGCCTTGCGCCTGACTTGGGCATGGTGCCGGGGACACCTGTCCCGCTACCCTCCACGGCTCCTCACGACCCAAGGACCTGGTGTCCTTGACATTGTGAGCTGGGTGTCGAGACGCCAGACACTCTCCTGGGGGGGTGGCCTGGAGAGGGGCCAGAGCCCCACGTTTCAAGAAAGGAAAAGAAATGGAGAAACTTGTCCCAGGGAAGCCCGGGGGCAGGGGGCACGGCCATGGCCGAGGTCGCGGGGCCGGTTACGTGCAGAAGGGGGCTTTCCTGGGGGAAGGGGGCTGCCTGGTGCTTGGGACTCGGGTGCAGTTGACCAGACGACGCGAGAGACCTTCTCCCATTCCGGTTCTGACCTGTGCATCTGACCCGTCTCCGAGAGCATCTGCCAACAAGGACAGGAGTGTCCCCGTGAGGGGAAACAGCTTAAACTCCCGGGGGAGGACCTGGGGGGGACCTGGGGGGGGCCTGTGGGAGCCGCCATCCCGTGGGGGGGCACCAAGGAGAGCCCGACCTCTCCTGCCTTCTGGGCGCAGAGATTCCGGGGTTCTGAGGTGTGGGGAGGGGGACCTGGGGGCCCTCAAGGGCATGGGGTGCTCATGGCGCCTGGAATTGGGGATGCCCCTGGCCAGTGAGGAGCCAGAGGTGGTGGCTGTGGGCTGACTTGGGGTTGAAGTAACTCGGGGAACGTCAGACAGTTCCACACCCGGGCACGTAGGGCGGGGGGCAGCTGGCTTCTCCTTCGCACCTGCCACCCCCTCCCTGCCTTTCCCCATCCCCCTCCCTCCCCACCTCTGCTCTGTGCGCCTCTGTGGCTCCCCAGAAGCCTCTCTGAGCCCCCCCCCCAATATCCTGTAGTGACTTCCTTTTCCACCCGACTAGCCACAGCGGGTTTGGTTGCCCCCAGTGGCTTGTGGGCGAGCGGGGCTCCCTGGAGAGGCGCCCCTTGCCTCTGTACTGCGGCGGGGGGGTCGTGCCCCAGGGAGAGGCTCCTAGAAGCCCCTCTGCTGACCCTGGCTGGGCGAGAGGAGGGCGTGCTCACGGCCTGGGCTGGCAGCACCCCCCCCAAGGGGTCGAGGCCTCGGCTTGTCCCTGGGCCCCGGGCACCCTGCTCCCCTCCCTCTCCTGCCCCTCCCAGCCCTCCCTCTGTTCTCCCTCCTCCCCGACATCCTTCTTAGAAATGAAGTCATCTAGAAAAATAATCAAAAAATAGAAAGGAAAAAAAAAAAAAGCTAAGAAAATGGGATTTTTTTCCCCCTTCCAACATTTGGTAAGACACCTCCCACACGCATGAGTGTCCACCAGGCCGGGTGTTTGTCACAGGGAGACTCAGGCCTGCACCTCTCGGGGGTGCGTGCCGGGAGGGTGCGGGGTAGGTCCCCACGGGGGGGTCCGCACTGGGCCTCCCGGCAAAGGGCAGCAGCCCCCCGAGGCCTGAGACCCCAGGCCAGGCCCCGAGCAGGAGGCAGGGTGAGCGGGTTCAAGTTCAGGGCGGGTCTGAGCTCCCAGGCGAGGTGCGGCCCGGCCGGCCGCCCCCGAGCAGAGGCCCCTTGGTTTGTTTATGGTTTATTCTCAGCCGGCTTCCAAGAAAGCCCCGGGCGCGGCGGCGCTCCCGGCAGCCGTGGGCTCCTCGCCCGTGGACGTGGCCCCGGGAGCGCCGGGCTGGGCTCCCACACAGCCCTCTCGCCCCCTCAACGGGCACCTCGGCTCCCAGGGAGACCTCCCTGCCGGGCGCCTTGCTCTGCGGCCCGGATGCCTTCCCCCCATCTTGGGATCAGACCCCTCCGCCACTCTGGGGACGTTGGCACCTCTCTCCTGCCCCTTGGGAGTCAGTTCTGTGTCACCGTTACACGGTACAAGCTGTTCCTTCCTGCCCCCAACAAGACCTTGCTCAGGCCTTGAAGGGGTGTGGCCGAGCCCCGGGAAGGTGACAGATAATCCCACTCGTGAGGGTGCAGGTGGGGGTTCCCCTCTGCGTCTGGAATGACGTTCAGCCCCGAGGAGCCGGTGGCGGGCTCGGGGGGACACGTTTCCACGGGCAGACGTGCGGGGAGGGAAGGGCCTGCAGGCCGGAAGCTTCCGCAGGGGAGAGGCCGCGAGAGGAGCAGGGCTCGCCCGTGACTTTGTCTGACCGTCCAGGTCACAGGCCGAAGACACCGGCTTCGTACGCTTCTTTCGGACCCGGGGGCACGGGGCGCCCAGCACAGCGGGGACCCACGTGACCACAGCTGCATGTCCCCAGCCCAGCCGGGGCCTCCACACTCCTCACCCCTGCAGGAGACTCTCCCCTCTCCTCAGTCAGGCTCAGACGGCCGCGCAAGCAGAACTCGAAAACGGCGCTTCGCGTCCCCCGCCCCCATTCCTTGCAGGATGGAGCTAATGAGGCCGCCCTCAGCCCTGTGCCCATGGGGAAACTCTCGGAGCCTCGGTTTCCCCATCTATAACGTGAAGGCCTCTCAGGCCTCTCCCTGTAGCTCCCACTTGTACAGAGCCAGCTGCCTGCCTCTGCCAGTCCGGGGCATGGGGTGGGGCTGCCCTCCGCACCCCCCACCAACCCCCGACCTGTGCTGGCCTGGCGTCATGGGCCGTAGGCCTCCCTCGCTCCCTCCCTCAGCCTGAGCGGATGCATCCTGGCACAGGGAGCCCTGGCATGGCAGGGCCCTGGGGGTCACCCTTGGGAAGATTCCGTGGTGAGGGGGATGCCAGGCGGGCCATGCCAAGGATGCTGTCACTTGGCGGGCACACAGCGGAGCGTGGCCTTCCCCTGGCTCCGGCTCTCCTTGCCGGTGAGTCGCAGGGGGCCACGGAGGCCCTGGCTGTGGGGGTTGAAGCAGACCAGATGTCCCTTCTAGGCCAGCTGCCCTGGGCCAGCAGGACAGGGCAGCCTGGCCCCTTGCTGACACAGCCCTGGAACCCTTGACTTTGGAGCGGAGCCGGAGACACGGGCGGGAGGGAGAGGCGCCAGGTGGCTCTGGCCCCTGAAGGAATCGCCTTTGAGCCACAGATGGGCCCCAGAGCATCTGGCTGCTGGGGTGGCCGGGGCCCTGCTCCCCACGTGGTTGGCAGCATATGGCTGTGCTGGCTTGCCCAAGCCATACCCCCTGCAAAGAGCTCCTCTCCCCGTGCCCACGCCCACAGGGGGGCCAGTTGTCCGGACACTTGGTGGCAGTTCTGGGCAGCCTCGGATGCTCGGCTGGCTCCCTGCCCGGGAAGTGCACAGGCTTCTCAGCCACAGAGCTGGATCGAAGGCCTGGCACCTGCACGCCCCAGTGCTGAGCACTCGGTCGGGGGCTGCCCTGCCTGAGCCTGCTTCCGCGTTAGTAAGAGAAGAATCAGTGGGAGGACGGATACCTAGAACACAGGCAGCACGACAGGCGGCCGGGGCCCCAGGGGCCGCTGAGAGGACTCCCAGAGACCCCACGCCCCTCCTCCACCGGCCTCCTGCTCACCGCTGTGTGGCCCTAATCACGCTTCCTCCTCAGTCCCTCCCACCAGGCTGAGAGGCGGGAGCGCGGCCCTAGGCTTTCTCCAAGGACTCAGCACCTAGCGGAGAGCTGGGTGCGACTCAGTGCCATGGCAGCCCAGAGGAGTCCTAGCTGAGGGCGACACTCCCTGGGCCACTCGGTCTTCCCACAGGAGCGAGCGCTTCCGGCAGCGAGGGGCGCGGGGGCCGTCTCCCAGTCCTCGCTGGTTCCCCTTCCAGAGGGGAGTCCTGCCCTCGGTGGGAGGAGGAAGGAAAGGCCCTCCCTCACCTGCGCGGGACGGAATTATGTACTGAGCACCTGCTCTGATCCGAACAAGACAAACTCTTGGCCGCCATGGAGCTTTCAGACGATAAACGTATTAGGGAAGTATGTCGTCAGCGATGTGGACGGGGAGGGAAAGCTGGCGGGAGCAGGAGAGGGCGGGTGTCTTTGCACAACGTGGTGGGTCACTGATGCCTGGGAGGCCGTGGGGCAGCGTTCCAGGCGGCGGGGCCAGCAGTGCCAAGGCCCTGGGGCAGTCACAGTCAGCAGGTGGGGGCGGCGGAAGCGGGGAGAGCAGGGAGCGAGTGGGGGAGGCACCTGGACCTCCACGCCGGGAGAGACAGGGAACCGGGGAGACGGGATGACGTTTACACGCGCGCGGGCTGCTGTGCTGAGAATGGACAGAAGCGGCCTCGAGGCGGCCACAGGTGACAGCAGGTGGCCCGGACCAGGGTGGCAGCAGCGGAGGTGGGAGAAAAGGGCGGTTCTGAGGGGACCCCACAGCAGACACGCTCCCCGCGGGGTGGGGGGGGGACGGGGTGTGGGTGTGGCAACAGGAGAGAAGGAGGAGCCTGGACGGAAGCCCCGCCCCGTCGGATCCCCGCGGCCCGCACTCGCCGGAAGCCGCGGGGCCGAGCTCTCACGAGAGCCCCGCCAGAGCCCCGCCCCTCTCGCGCTCTACCAATCGCCTCGCGCCTGAGCGCGTTGCGTGGCAACCCCGCCGCGCGTCGGGGTCCCGCCCCCGGACCCGCGCCCTCGAGGCCCCGGCGTCCCGCCGTTTCCGCGCTGTCCCCACGGCCCCGGGTGGAGGCTGAGGGCTCAGCCGACCCCCGTCACGTGCTCAGAGGACGTGACACACACCGCCCAGCCCACCGCCCAGCCCACCGCCCTGGAAGCTGCGCCGCAGCCGCCGGCCTGGGAGAGCCCCGCCCCTCCCGGCACGCCCACCGCCCCGGGGCGCCTCCCTGCCCCCTGCCGTCCTCCCCTTCCCTCCCGCCCCGGCCGGAGGGCCAGGCCGAGCTCGGTCCCCGACCCACAGGGCGCAGCAGGGCCCCCTCTGTCTCCTTCCCCCTCGAGCTCAGGGCAGCCGACGGGGAAGGAAGGGCCCGGAAGCCAGGCAGCCCCCCGCCCTTTGGAGCCCCGCCGTCAGCCCCACCCCGAGGGCGGAGAGGGGGCGCGGAGGGCGGGTGGTGGTGCGAGGGAGGGCCCCGCTGCACCTTGTCCGCCCCGCCGGAGCCGCGGACCTCCGCCGCGCCGCCCGCGCAGGCCTGGCCTCCCCGGGAGCAGTGGCACGCGAAGGGGCACTAGCGGGAGCTGCAGGACGCGGTCTTGTCCCCTCGGTTCGTTCCAGCTGGCTGGTTTAAAAATAAATAAATAAACTTAACTTATGTAACTAACACGTGCTCAGTGTAAAAGATTGGAAAACACGCGGAAGTATAAAAACCCTTGATCCGGCCGCAAGACGTAACCACCGTCAACATTCCAGAAGGTACCACGGGCCCGGGGCTTGGACCGGTCCGTTTTCTCTCGCAGTCCAGAGGCCGAGGCGGGACATCACCGTGTCGTGGTTCCTTCTGGGGGCCCCGGCCATCTGTGGCGGTCCCTGGCTGTGGACACATCCCTCCAATCTGTGCCCCTCGTGTCTCCTTATGAGGACAGCGGTCACTGGATTAGAGCCCACACTGCTCCAGTGTGTCCCTGTCTTAATGACGTCTGCAAAAACCCTAGGTCCAAACGAGGTCGAATTCACAGGTTCTGGCTGGACACGAATTTTGAAGGGACGCTATTCAACCCAGTACTGCCCCCAGCCGTCTATGGTGGAAAGCCCAGTGTCTCGTGAGGACCCCCACACTTCTCCCGCCACCCCCTCCACGTGTCCAGCTTCTGCTGCATACTCGGTGGGTGGCCTGCGCTGGACACCACCCACTCCGTCATTGGTGCGTCGTTCACGGGGGTCGTTCTGGGCAGCGGACGCTCATTGCAGATGACGACACGGGGCATTTCGTGGCAGCTGGGCCCTGCCCCTCTGCCCCTGAGTGTGTCCCTTTGCTGTTCCCAACCCCGTCACATCTTCTCTCTCCCCAGCTCTCCGCTCCGTGGACGGTCACCTCAGCCTTTGTGTAAGCAGGTGGGCACCCTCTGCTCTTCACCTTTCCTTTCTGGCCTGGGCCCGGGGGAGGGGCAGGGGGCGGGCAAAGAGCAGGGCCGGGCTTTCTGATCAGCAGGAGCCCTGGGGGTGCTTTCCTGGAGGGACTCGAGCTGGCCCGTGAGTTTTGCTGGTCCCCGAGTATGTGAGAGTGCTCAGTTCTCACTTCAAACAGCGTTTCTCGGGTGGTTTTTTTTCCCTTCTTTCTACATCTGCGCTAACATTCTGTGATTCTTAGAGAACAAAAATTCTGAAGAGCAAAGCCCGGAGCCAAGATTGTGCAAGCCAGCAGGGGCCTCCGTGAGGAAGGAGACAGTGTCTGCCTGCCAGCGCGGTGGCCTGTGAAGGGGGCCCGGGCGCCACGCGACGGGCGGCGACGACTAACTCACACGGGGGAGGAGGAGCTCGGGCACGAGTTGCACCTCGTCAGGCAAGTCATTTCTTGGATGAGGGACCAAAAGCAAAGACACGAAAGAAAGAAACAGGTTCAGCTGGACTTCCTCAAAAGTACAAACTTGTGTGCATCAAAGGAAGGCCACCGCCACCCGGTGTGGGGGAGAGAGCCACCGTGGTGTGTCCGCTCACTGGATTAGAGCCCACCCTGCTCCAGCGTGTCCCCGTCTTAATGACGTCTGCAAAAACCCTAGTTCCAAACGAGGTCAAATCCACAGGTTCTGGGTGGACACGAATTTTGAGGGGACGCTATTCAACCCCGGACTGCCCCCCGCCGGCTGGTGGAAAGCCCAGTGTCTCGTGAGGACCCCCACCAGACTAACATCCAGGATCTCCGGAGAGCTCCTGAGACTCAACAGCAGACGCAACCAGACAACCCAGTTCACAAACGGGCAAAGCACTTAGGAACAGGGAAGCATGTCCAACGTCGCTCATTCCCGGGGAAAGGGAAATGAGAACCCCAACGAGACGCCGCCTCACCCCCATCAGGATGGGGGTGCCATCCAAAACGAACACACAGACCCCAAACGAAAGGTTTGCGAAGCGGGGCCTGGACGTACGTGCAGGCCACGTTCACGGCAGCCGGAGTCACAGCGGCCCAAAGGGGGAACACCCGGGGGTCATGGACCCCCAATGGGGCAGGCCAACCGCAGCCTCTCCAGAACGTGACTCAGCCCTGAGGAGGGGGCAGGTCTGACCCCTGCCGTGACGTGAGGGGCCCTGAGAACAAGCCAGACACAGAAGGACACAGGGACAGGACATGGGGGGCGGAATTCGCGGGTGGAGGGAGGGGTGCGTGGGGACCGAGTCCCGCTGGGATGACAGCAGGTTCGGGGCCTGCGACCGTGGCGACGGCTGGACAGCCTTGCGGGTGGGATTAATTCCGCGGAGACCTTCGCCTGGAATGCTCGAGCAGTGACTACGTGTGACGTAGACGCACGTGGTCACCGGAGTTTCTGGGAGGTAGTGACGGGCTGTACCGGAAGCCGCCGAGTGCGACGGTGAGCATCTCAGGGCAGCCGCTCCAGCGGGGAGCCGTGCGGCCCCCAGGCAAGGCCCCTGCGTTTTCGAGGGGCTTGATGGGCTCCGGGGACGCCGGGTGCTCCAGGGGCTGGAGCGGAGCATGGCGGGGGCGGCGGTGCGGGGGCCTCCAGCCCCCCGAGACGGGGACGCCCCGCCGGGCCGCTGTCTGGCCGTCCCCCCGCGGGCCGGGCCTGCGCCGGGCACGCCGTCTCCCCTCGGAAGCCCGTTTTCTGCACAGCGAAGCTGTTTTCTCGGGGCCGCTCAGCAGATGGTCCCCTACCTTGGCCTGAGTTGAGAAGCACAGAAACCAAACCGGGGACAGACGGCTTCCTTGGCAATGGCTTCCAGGCGCGCAAGCGCGCAAGCTCACGCCGCCCTCCCCTGCCATGTGTCTTCGTGGGCCAGGGACACCCCGGAGGGCCGCCTGGCCCCTGGCCAGTGCTCAGGAAACCGTCCTCAGTGGAGGGGGGCAGGGAGGGGGTGCTCCCGAGCACCGGCTGTGGCTTCTCATTCCCTTGGCACCTTCCCTGCCCGGCCCCCTGCACCCTGCCTCCTGCCTGAAGGCGAGCTGGCTGATGTCCAGGTGCCCTTGAGGCGGGTCCCAGCTCACAGAGGACACGGGAATGGGTCATGGCAGGGGGCTCCATGGCCCAGGCCTCCAAAGTGCCATCCCCACCCCGGGTGCCCCCTGAGTTACTTGGCAGCTGAGAAATTTCTGGGGAGAAAATGGGACCCAGGTCCACCACCGACGACCAGAAATAAGATCTCGGGCGTGGCCGGGGGAGAGGGAAGGGGTCTGGCCCTTTGAGGAAGGGCAACAGGGACCCTGAGAGGACAGTCAACGTCGCAGAAAAGTCCGGCAAGGACAGATCCCATGGGACTGGAATGAGGGTAGGCAGGGGACACACAGGAGGGACCCCACGGGTGCCCATGGGCTGGGGAGGCCAGGCCATAGGCTCCAGGGAGAGCCCAGAGGGGCTGCAAGACCGTGCAGTCCCACCCTGTTGTCTGTGGCAGAGGAAACGGAGGCTTGGGGAGACCACTGTCCACTCCCCAGTGACCATGTGAGCCTCAGGAAATGCAGGTGTCCTTGCAGAAACCGAGTGACGAGATGATGTTCAGGTTTTAGGGTTCTGACTGTCAGAGACTGTTTATTTTCGATGCCTGGGGAGGGGACTTCCGTGTGCATCGCACGTGGGGGTGTGAGAGCCCGGGGAGCAACCCAAGAGCAGCTCTGGGTGGAGGTGCAGAAGCTCAGATGGGGCCCATGTCCCTCGTGAGGTGCTGGCCTGCCGATCGCTCACCTCTGTGGCTGAAGTCTGAGCCCCACGGCTGGGGTGCGATGCCTGGTGTGCGTGTGACGATGGGTCCTGGAGGGTGGCAGCACGGCAGGGCCCCTCCGGCGGTGGAGCTCAGAGAACCAGAGAGCCAGGTCACCGTGCAGGGAGCTGACTGCTTCACTGCCCCTACCCTTGGGGCCCAGGGCTGAGCACAACACCGCATACCCCACCCCTGGCTCCCCAGAGCAGTGACCTAGACTGGGCGGGGGGGGGGCTACTTCAAGCCACACCCCCAGCTGCCCGGATCAGTTTGTTTTTGCTGCCCCTCGTGGGCCAGCCAGATGGTGCCGGAGAGATCTGCAGGCCGAGCCCCTGGGTCCTGCACATGGGGCCGAGGGGCATGTAGCCCCCGGGAGCTGCCAGGAGCTGAGAGCTGGCCTCTGAGGCCTTCCAAGCTGCCCAAAGCTGACCAGAGTCTCCTGAGGTCACCGGAGTCCAGGGCTGCAACTGGGCTGTCCCACAGCCAAGCTCAGGAAAACCCTCCTGCAGCTAGACAATGTCCCCCTGTTCCTGCGGGGCTTTGGTACCTGTGGAGGGGGGCGGGACGTGAGGGGCCGTGTCCAGCCCCCCTGGGCTTTGGTACCTGTGTATGTGGGGTGAGGGGCCGTGTCCAGCCCCCCTGGGCTTTGGTGCCTGTGTGTATGTGGGGTGAGGGGCCGTGTCCAGCCCCCCTGGGCTTTGGTGCCTGTGTGTGTGTGGGGGTGAGGGGCCGTGTCCAGCCCTCCTGAAGGGAATGGGAAGGAGGGGTCTTGGTGGTCAGGAGGCAGACCGGAGGGAGTGGTCCCCCGAGCACCTGCCCGGTGCAGGCCCTGCGCACACACCTGCTCCTCCACCTTCGCCCCTGTGAGGTGGGACTGGCAGCCCTGCATCACAGGTGAGGCCAGTACAGTTCACCAGCCAGGTGAGAGCACGGGGCTGGGCGTCGGGAGTCCTTGGTGCTGCTTCCGGCCCCAGCACATACAAGCTGTGTGACTTTGCAGCTGCGTGACCTCTCTGGGCCGCCTTCCCTGGTCCGAAAACGAGGAGGAGTTGGACTGAATGCCCACCTGGGCCCTCCCAGCCCAGACGTCCGACAGGTCCTGGATGCAGCGTCTCTTCCTCCTCAAGACAGAGCTGGACGAAGCGGCAGGTGAGACAGGTAGCCTCTTGCAGGGTGTGGTTTGGTGGCTAAAGGGGGCGGGGACAGTCAGGGGACACGGTGGCCGTCCTGTGCACTTCAGGTAGAAGCTACAGCTCAGTGTAAGGAACTGAGCACAAGGCAAGAGAAATGTAAAACGGACACATGATGGGGCCGGCCTCTGTGGCATCGTGAGCCCCCGTCGCCAGGTTCCTGCATCCGATGGGCTGGGGGTGTCGGGGGAGCCCGTGTCCCTGGGCCCAGACGCCCCGGTGGCCTCCCTCTGAGCCCTGGGGCCACTCGCTGATGTGTGGGCGTCCGGCGTGAGCCGTATGGGAAGCGGAGTGCTTCTCGTGATGGTCGACATGCCCAGGTTTCCGGGCGAGCTCACCCGCAGGACCGGGAGATGCTGGCACAGGCCCGACTGCGCCCTCCCCGCAGTGGGAGGCCGGGCGGCGGGACTGGGCGTGACCCTGGACGGCGGAGGTGCGCAGCCCCCGGGGGACACCGCCCACCACCGGCAGCTCCAGGAGAAGAGCCTGCCTGCCCCGCTGCGGGGCTACCTCCTCCCTCGGGCGTGAGCGGCACTCGCAGCCCCCAGGTCCCGGCCAGGGGCCGCGTGGCGCTGGGCAGGGCGTCGGTGGGCGCGGGGTCCCCTGTGCTAACCCCACTGGGCACGTATGCGCACACGTGTGCGTGAGCGTGCGTGCATGGGGAGACCCACCGACCAGTGGGTGGTTGTGGCTCGTGGTCATTTTGTGCCTTGGAAGGAAGCAGCTCTGTGTCCACCCAGCATCTGCTTGGTCCACGAGGGGCCGGGGGGGAAGCGATTCCCGTGCCCCGTGTCATGGGACCACGCAACGCGGCCGAAGAGAAGATTGCCCCCGTGCCTCAGTGCCAGCCACACCTGCGAGCTGGGGAAACCCCCTCCCCGCCCTGATGTCCTGGTGTCACTGGAGGGGCACGGTGTGACCCAAATGCAAGGCTCGCGGCCTCCCCATAGGGGAGGGTCCCCTGCGAGGCGGGGATGAAACAAAGACACACTCCCAGGAGACCAGTCTTTCTTCACTCTTTACTGTGTAAAAATAAACTCAACAGTTCATGTCGTTTCAGCAAGAAAAAACAAAACAAAACAAAACAAAAAAAAAACAAAGCAAGAATACCAGTAGAAATAGTGCATTTCCAGAATTACTGATGGGAGGTGGCAGGTCCCGTGGTTTTGACCCATTTGATACCCAAAAGGCTGCAGATCATATGAAAAATGTAGAGCTTTGGTTAGCAAAGAATGAAAAAGTAAGATACATCAACTCTCCCGTATTATACAGTATATACATTGTAGCAATGTCAACCACAGGGGGTCTGCTCTGTCCTTAGGTCTTTCTAATTTGTGTTTTGCAAATAAGACAAAATTGGGACTCTTTAAGTGTTGGACTTTGTAAATTTTTCTCCTCAACGACTTCTTCCCCTGCAACGGGTTGCACTTAAGTCCACTGTGCACGGAAGCAGCGCCTTCCCCGGCGTTAGCGGGGTACATCTGCACAGGCTGTTCTGAGAGGTGAACCACGACTGCTCAGGCCACGTCTGGGTCACCCTAAGATTACGAAGGGTCCCGTCCCCTTCACGCTACCACCGTGTGGCCCTTCTCTCAGGGTCGGAACCGCTGATGGAGCCCTGCAAGGGGCCCTATTTGACCAGTGGGCGGCCAGACGACGGGCCCACCAGCCTCTGAGAACAGGTGGCCCCCCTCCTTGGAGCTCATTGGAACAACTGGGATCCCCAGCCAGCCTCTCCCCTCCCCGTCACTGCCCACCAGACACCCGCTTGGTCTCGGGTCCCAGGGCGGGTGACCAAGTGACCTTTGCAGTCTTAGAAAATAAACCGGGAAATCTACAAAAGGAAAAGAAAGCATACAAAATGTATCTCTTGCTTCCAAAAGACGTGCTTTCGGTCCTACGTGTTGGCAGAGCCTGAAAGTATTTCCGAGGGAGATACAGGTTGAGTTAATTGATAGGTTTGTTCTTTGCTTCCATAAAAATACTCTTGTTTGGTAATAAACTTTTTCTTCTACAGTAAGAGAAATACTGTGTTATCAAAAGCAAGAAGGCTTACGATTCAAGTGGGATCTAAGCCCCCCGAGGGCCAGGGGAGCCTGCAGACGGCCCCGGCCTCGGCCACGCAGTCCTTATTTTATAAAACGGCTTACCTGAGATACGCATGGGGTGTTCAGTGCAAGAGGGGACATCGATCCGATTACGGAGTGGGTGGGAACTACGTGGATTAGATTGGTGGCTGCGTCACCTGCCTCTCTCGGGGCCAGCAGAGTGCCACGTGTTAACACAGTGAGGGAGTCGAGGGGCTTGGCACGGGCTCCAGTTGGGGGCGGGGAGGGAGCTAAATGTCAGCTTCTGTCCCTGGCACCGAGGCTGTGTCAGGGGAGGGGTGGGGAAGGGGCCGGGCCGGGAGCTGGGAGGGGCACAGACGGAAGCGTCTGGGGTGGCTCTGCCCGTCTCTAGTCGGGGCAGAGGATGGCTTGTGGTCCTGGCTGGACGGCTCCCACCGCGCCCGCGCCGGGCAGAAGGTGGTAGGGGGTCCGGTAGACCGAGATCGCAGGGGCTGCTGGGAGGTGCTGACCGGAGAGCACCGGGCCCGCTCGGGGCCTTGCCTCGCAACGGCCCCCAGATGGCTGACGTGAGCGTGGGCGATCGGGTCTAGAGGGGTGGTTCCAAGCTCTCGCTCTCCCAACCGTGGGCACTGCTCAGGCCTTGCTCATCCTACACGTGAACACTACTTCTTGGTGTGCATGGGGGGTGGGGAGGGGGAGCGGGAAGCCGGGCTCTCCCGTGACCTCCTCCGACACCCTTGGCTTTGCTTTCCCAGCCATTTTCGGTAGTTACATGGATGGTCATGGGACAACGGGTGGCACTGGGCACAAAACACAGAACCAGAGAAGTCCATGCAGGCAGGGGAACACACATGAGACTGAGGGAGCAAGGGACACGCCACCCTGAGGGACATGCAACAGAGAAGATCCCTGCAGATCCAAAGATGCCACAACCAACGGGCTCTGACAAAGCACAATGGTCAGAAAAAAGCCACTGTTGAGCCACGACGCGCAGCCCGGACCGCGCCCTCGGGGTGAGAGCGATGCACTGCGGAGCGGCGACTGGGTACCGTGCACACACCCACGAGGACACCGACACAGGGACACCACACAGACACACACAGATGCACTAGGTCGCCAACACAATATGGACCTGCGTGGAAAGAGACAGGTGCCCCCGGCAGGAACAGCAGACAGCAACACCTGCTCCTCCTGAAGGAATGTCTGCAGCTGGGCGTGAGCCAGGCAGCGCAGCAGAAGGACGTCTCCGAGGACCTGCCAGCCTTTGGCTGGGGGACAGACTCCTGGGGACAGCGTCCAGGGTGCCCTTGGGGTGTGCGACCCCCAGGGGGTGCAAAAGAGCAGGGAGCTCACTTTGCCCTGGGCAAGATCTGTCTGAGGGCTCTTCCTCTCTCTCACGGCGTGCACACGCACGCACGCACGTGTGCACACGCACGCACGCACACGCACACACGCACGCGCATGCACATGCACACACGCGTGCACACACGTGCACACACGCACACACACGTACACACGCACACACACGTACACACGCACGCGCACACACGCATACACGCACGCGCATGCACATGCACACACGCGTGCACACACGTGCACACGCACACACACGTACACACACACGCATACACGCACACACACACGCACACGCACACTCTCCCAGCCTCAGAAGGACTAGAAGGAAATGTGCGTCATTGCTTTTCAGGAAAACAAAACAAAAAAATCAAAGCTTCTGGACACTGGTCGGGTCTCAGTGTCACCAGCTGGTGACAGGTTGGGGGCTGCTGTAGGACTTGAACTCTGTGAGATGGGGCGTGGGCTTGGGCCTGACCAGGTTGGCTCCACGTGGGGCATCAGGAGGCCCTGCCCCCTGCGGGATGGGCTGAGCCGGCTCACCTGCGCCCGTGTGGGGGAGGAATATGGCTGTCAGGGTCACCACCGACCTTCCGGTCAGCTGGCGGGGCTGAGCCGCAGGGGCCTGCATGGCTGGGTCCTAATCAGAGTGGGGTTTCTGGTCTAAGAGGTCCACTTCTGAGCTGACCCACAGAAGCCTCTGGCCTCCTCCTGCCAGAGACAGAGGGGACGGGCTGTGGGGTCCTGGCTTGTTGGGCTGTGCAGGGGTCACTCCTCTCTCAGGGACACCAGTGCCGTGCCTAAAAGGGAGGACGGATCCCACGCCGGCCGGGTGTGAGGGGGTGGGAGGGATCTGGGGCCAGAGCTAGCCGAACTGGGCAGGCAGCCAGCCTCCTGGGCAGGAGGCTGGCCGGGAGCAGAGGGTGTGTGGGGGGGTGCTGCCTGGACCCTCCTGTCACCTCCTCTGCCCGCTCCGAGCACGGGGCCCTCCCAAGACACTGGCTGCCTTCAATCCTTCGGTGAGAACTCAGCCCTCCTACAAACAATCACTCTGCACGGAGAGTCCCCAGCACGGAGAGTCCCCAGCACGGAGAGTCCCCAGCACGGAGAGTCCCCAGCCTTCAGCAAACCACTAAAACACACTTATGCTGTCAGGACTGAGATGCCGCTCCGAACGGGCTTTGCAAACGAAGACAAACGCGTGTGCCTGCGGACACTGCGCCAGCCCCGAGCACGCGGGCAGCTCCCCGGGCTGGACAACGCCGCTCTCCGACCAGCCGGGCCGCTTCCCGGAGTCACACGGAAGGGAGGAAATGAAACGCCTCATCCGAAAAGCAAAAGCCTCCCCCGGAGACACGCCCAGAGACGCACGCACGCACGCACGCACGCACGCACACGGCTTCTGCACGGTTCACGGTGTCGCCGCCGCCTGCCTGTGTCATCGGAGGATGGGGCATGCCTGAGAAACAGCGCGGGGCCGCTGGGGAGAGGGGACCTCCTCGGGGACAGGCGGGAGCCCCGCCTGCTCGAGGGCACGAGGACCAAACCGGGCTGTGCGTGTGCGTGTGCGCGTGCGCGTGCGCGTGGCGCCGACAAGGACGATGGCCTGGAGTCATTCCTGGGGGACAGGGAGAGAAGAAGAGACGACAGATCATCACCACACAAGCAGAGGAGGCGGGCGGGGGCCGCGCGGGGCCTCAGTTGATCTGGCGACAGGCCTCGAATGTCCACTTGGTGGCTCCGCCGTAGATCTCAATGTGGGACTCGGCCCAGGCGATGACGTTGCCAGAAAGAGCCTTGCTGCTGCAGGTGGCCAGGTTGTACACCTCCCCGGGGGTCAGCTTCCGGTCCCAGATGTTGAAATGGGCCAGCTCCCCCACGAACGCCTGGGTGGCATCGAACCCGCCACCCAGGGTGTCCTTCAGAGAAAAGCAGAGGGTGAGGGTGGGCGCAGGGGCCTCGCAAGGGACGTCCCTAGGGGGCCAAGGCTCCGTGTGTCCCCGCCAGGGGCTCTGGGTCTCCAGCTGTACATCACTCTCCCCCAACCCACGGGGGGACCCAGGAAGAGGGGTGCTGCTGGCCACCTGGGTGCCGGTCACCCGGGCAATGAGGAAGGGAGGGGTCAGCAGGGGCCATGGACGACCCTGGGAGCAGGGCCTGGGGGCACCTGCCCCCTCTCCCTGCTTCTAGTCAAGGAACTTGGTGTCACTCCCACCAGCAACAGCCGCCTGGTGGCAACAGAAAGGGCCTGGGCCTCTGCCCCCTGCCCCTGCCCCAGGGCGCCCAGGGGGCGACCAGCCACGCCCAGAAAGTAAGTTAGGCGTCCTGGCCACCGCAGGGTGGCCCCTCTGTGCCAGAGAGCGCCTCGCGGTTTCTGAGAGGCTGGGACCTGCGGCCACGGCCGCCTGCGTCTCCCCAGAAGCCCCCAGGACCCCCCGCTGCACGCGGGGACTGGGCTGAGCTGCTGTACAACTCGCTCCCCTGACGTGTCACCTCCCTCGGCAGGCAGCCGCTCCCGCCGCGTCCCCCGCCCCACCAGCCCCGCCCCCGGCCTCTGGTCCCGGGCACCCCCCCTGCGCCCCCAGTACCTGCTCCTGGCCCAGCACCAGCACGCCCTGGGGCTTGATGGGGTGGTAAGGCGCCAGGTTCTCGCCGCTGCCGCCCTGCGTGCCGTCCTGATAGGCCTCCCAGACGCCGTCCCGGGTGGTCCAGGTGATGCAGATGTGGTGCCACTTGCCATCGTTGATGACAAAGGGCAGCTTGGCCACCTGGGAAGGAGAATGGCGCGGGGGACCTTATGGGTCCAGGGGTCGGCTCAGGGTCAGTGACGCTCGCTAGTGTCCCTCCCGTCGTCACATGTACAACGAGCGCCAGGAGCCACGATGCAGCGCTCGCAGCACCTGCCCTTCCGGACACGGTCACCTCCGGGCTCCACCTGCCCAGGGCAGCAGGGGCTCACGGGGAAATGGGACACAGGTCTGGGCACACAACCTCCCCACTCCGACGCCCCCTCCCCGCGGCTCGTCCACAGGGAGCCCTGGGAGAGAGGCCCCCGTGGGGGTGGAGGCTGCCGCCACCTCCCAGCCCTGTCCCCTCTCCTGCCGCCTCCCAGGCCTGTCCCCTCTCCTGCCGCCTCCCAGGCCTGTCCCCTCTCCTGCCGCCTCCCAGGCCTGTCCCCTCTCCTGCCCCCTCCCCGGCCTGTCCCCTCTCCTGCTGCCTGCAGGCCTGTCCCCTCTCCTGCCGCCTCCCAGGCCTGTCCCCTCTCCTGCCGCCTGCAGGCCTGTCCCCTCTCCTGCCGCCTGCAGGCCTGTCTCCTCTCCTGCCACCTCCCAGGCCTGTCCCCTCTCCTGCCACTGCCAGGCCCTCTGGGTCTGCAGCACCCCTGGCCTGTGTAGGGAATGACACACTGGGGAGACGGCCTCCTGCCTCTGACCTGGAGTGTCCCCCACCTTCCCACACTCCAGGTGGGGTGCACAGGGCAGCAGAGCAGGGAGCCCCCACACCCTTTTAGCTGGGGGACACGGGGCCTAGAGAGGGCAAAGCGTCACAGCTTGGAATTCCATCTCCAACCCGGGCACAGAGGCCGCACAGCGTGAGACTGTGGAGGGCAGCGGGAAGAAGGGTCCCCGAGGGAAGAGGCTGCTCTCCCCGGACCTGGCCTCCTCCCAGGGGCCGGGGCTGAGCAGCACAGACTTGGGCTCGGGGAGAGCCTCCCGGGCGCCGTTAGGTCCCCGGGGCATCTGTGGTCGGCCGACTTGGAGGGGCAGCTGGGGGAGAGGAGGCACAGACTGTTGTGCGGGAAGGACTGGCCGCCCCCACCCCGGGGGCCTCTTTCTGGGAAGGTTCCGGCTTCGCTCTGCTCCTGGAGTCTCGCTCCCCGTTCCTCCCAGTCTGCCATGTCCCCGCCTCAGTCCTGCGGGGCTGCTCTCGGGGCTGGGTCCCAGGTCACAGCAGCCGGCAGGGACTGGGGCCCGGCGCGGGGCAGCCGGGGGGCCCTACCTTGTCATTGATGAGGATCTCCATGGGGTTGCTGCCCCACTCGATGAGGACCAGCTCGTTGGCCTGGCCGGGCACGGCGTAGGAGAAGGGCGTGCCCACGCCCGGGGCCGCGCTGGACTTGAGCCACATGCACACGGTGAAGGCGTACATCTCCGGCAAGCTCTTCTTCACCTTGGCGTACATGTAGTTGGTCCGCAGCGGGAACGTGAGCTGGAACTTGTCTCCCGGGCGGCTGTCCTTCTGACCTGGGTGGGGACAGGACCCAGGCCGGCCCTCTGTACCTGGACGATGCGCTGGGCCCCGTCAGAAGCCCATCAGCTCCCCTCCCCCCGAGCTCAGTGACGCAGACAGAACAGACTCATCTCTAGTCCACAGGTGCCGGGAGGGGGTTCGGTGGGGTCAGGTTCTGCGCCCCAGGGTGCAGGGCCAGGACACCTGGCCAGCTGACGAGGCCCCTCCCCCCATTCACCCCCACTGCAGTCTCAGTGCTGCCTCGGGGAGGAGGAGGGAGGGGGTCAGCACACACCCTGTAAACACACCCTCAAGGGTATGTTTCCTCCCACCTCAAAAGAGGTTCGCTCCCCTCAGAGCAGCCCCTTTGGGGCACACGTAGTTCCAGGATGCTGGCTGCTGACGGTGCTCAGAGCCCCCCCTCTCCTGACGCCCACACCGGACAGCCAGGACCCTGGTGCCCGGCCCACTGGGGGACTAGCCCCGGGGGACTCGGCTATTTCCCGAGACCCATCCACCCCTCAGGAGGGAGCGACGGCTCTCCCGGGTGCTTCCAGCACAGAGGGCCGGACAGCAGGCGGCCGGGGGCGGCCCTGGAGCCACAGCCCCCCAGAAGTGACTGCTTTGATGACTCTGTCCCTCACTCTCAGGGTGAGCTTCCTGTGTGTTTCCTGCAGATCTAGTTCCAGGCTCCCTGCCTGCCTGGATGTCCCCAGGGAATGCTGTCTGTCCCCTCTCAGCCCGGACAACACTGTGGCCGTGGCCCTGGCCGTGGCATGACTGACTCCAGGCACAACATGCCCGGCCAGCAGGGGCCAGAGCCAGAACACACACACACACACTGCCAAGCCCCTGGGTGTGCCTGGGGCTGCCAGAAACCGGCCCCTCAGGCCAGGAATTATTTCTAGAAGGCGTCCTGCTGGGCCAGCTTCCTCCGAGGCAGGTGTCAGGGTGCTCCCCACCGTGTCCGTGCCAGCGCCCCTGCCTCCCTGGGGGGTGATTCCGCCTCCCTCCTCTCCCCTGCGCCCTCCCTCCCCGCTCTGTTTTTCAGTTACATAAGGAGCCTTAAGATGGCACTGTTTAAATCCATCCGACACATTTTGCGGCCTGAGACGGGTCACGTGGCCCTGCTCCGAGCCCAGGGGCCCCCCCACCCCTTTACAACCTTGTTTGATTTCTGCGACTTCCAGGCTGTGTGTCCCCTGGGTGCACTGGGGGCCCCCACGGCTGGCGACTCGGGAACCTCGGGGTGCGCCAGATGCCTGGGGTTGGGCCACTCCGAAGAGAAAACTGTGAAGGGGGCTCAGGGCAGAGTGGGGGGCCTGGAGACCCCCCAGGGGACACCCAGAGCACTGAGGAACTGGGAGGACCCCGCTCCAGCCCCCTGCTTGCATGGGAACCCTCGAGAACCAGGTTTTCTCACAGGGAGGGCCTGGGCCGGCCGCAGGGGCAGCGTGAAGTTACTGAGCAGGAAACAAACCAGACTTGGGAAACCCCGGGAGTGTGGGGGGCGGAGGGCACGGCACCAGGCAGAACCTGCCTCCCTCCGCCTCCTTCCGCAGAGACGGCCAGAGGCCAGGTGCCCCAGCCCGGCCAGGAGCACCCACTGGCCGCCCGGAAGCTGGCAGGATGCAGGGCGGGTGGGGGCGGGTGGGAAGGGGCTGGAGGGCTGGAGGAGCCCCCAGTTTTCCCATAAGACCCCCAGGACCCCAGGCGAAGGCCCACGGCTGGAGGGAGCCGAGGCAGCAGGCCCCCAGCAGGCCCCCTCCCCCAGGCCTGTTACCTTTCTCCAGCTCGCTGATCCGCTGGTGCAGCGAGGTCAGGGCGCTCTCGATCTTGGCCCTCTCCTCCGTGTCGTTCTTGGGGCCCCCCTTGCCCTCCTCCAGCGTGTTCACCCTGGACAGCACCTGCCTCTCCAGGTCATCGATCTTGCTCTGCAGCAGATCCTTGAGGCTGTTGGTCTGGCTGGAGGAATTGAGGCGGCTGTACTGCTGCGGGGGTGCAAGGCGGGGGAAGCCACAGCGTTACGCGCAGAGCGGGGACCGGGCCGGGAGGCTCGCGGCGCGGTCCCCTCAGGGCGACTGCGGGGGCGGCCTGGCGGGGAGCTCCGGGCGAGTGGCCCTCGCGGAGGGCCTCGAAGGCTCGCGGCCCCGCGGGCAGTAGCACCGGGGCCGGGCGGGGGCGGGGGTGTCGGGCCGGGTCCGGAGGGGGGGTGGGCGAGGGCAGGGGGCCGCGCGCGCGCCGGGGTGGGGGTGGGGCGGGGGGCGCGTGGCGCGCGCGGACCTCGAGGTTCTCCAGGCGCGTTTTGAGTGACTGCAAAGTTTGCCCGAGTTGGGTGAGCGTCTCGGCGGCCGGCGTCCGGGACAGGTCGCCCATGGTGTTCTTGCCCGAGCCGGGCTGCTTGCGGCCGGCGCCCGTGTCCAGCGTGCTCTGGCTCTCGCAGCGGCCCAGCTTGGTGGTCAGCTCGCGGATGGTCTCCTTCTGGCTCAGGATGGTCTCCTTCTGCTGCAGCACGGTCTCGCGGAGCTGCAGCACGTTGCTCCGGAGCTCCTCGGCGCCGCCGGCGGCCACGGACGCGGCGCACATGTCTGCGTCCACGGGCACCGAGGTGCAGATGAAGCGCGTCGGCCCGAAATCCTGGGCCGCGCTGCCCAGGACGCAGAGGGCGAGCAGCGCACAGGTGCGCGCGGCGCGGCCGGCCGGCATGGCTGCGGGCGCTGCGCCCGGCGGGCTGGGCTGGGGCTCGGCGCTCCGCGCTCCGGGCGCCGCGCTGCTCCGCCGCCTGGTCCGCACCGCCGCGCTGTCCGGCCCCCACTGCCGCCCGCGCTGCGGAGCCCGCGCCTTTTATGCCGCCGCGGGAGGGGCCTCGGCGCTGCCGACGTCAGCGGGGGAGGAATCCCGCGTCGGCGCGGCGGGGGTCGCAGGGGCGCGCGGGGCGGGCGGCAGCCTCCGTCCCCTCCCTCCCCGCTCCGCGTCGCCGCCGCCTCCCCCCGCACACCCCGCACCCGCGGGCGCCGCTTCCCCGAAAGCGCCGAGAGCCGCGGGGCGAGGTGGGGGGCGTAAGGTGGGCCCGGCCGCCGCCTCCTGCGTGATGTCCCCGAATCTCGGTGGGCTCGGGACGGATGGGCGGCCCCGGCGGCCAGAGCTTGGCCGCACAGAGCACCTGGGGGGGTCCAGGCCGGGGGGCGTTCGAGGGGGCCCGGGTCCCCAAGGTCCCAAATCCTCGGCACCCGTGTGCCGGGTGGGGACCCTCGGGCACCGGAGCCTCGCGATGCCGCCAAGTTCAGAGAGGGGGGTCGCGGGGCTGCTCCGTGTTTCTTAGAGGTCCGTGTGGGGTGGACAAGCTGCTTACACCCTGAGTCTGGGGGCTTCCTCACGACCTCGTTCTGGCTCTTCTGCACACCGCCCCTCCTCCAAACTCCAGGGCTTTGGGGACCCGCAACGTCCCCGGGGAATGACACTCACTCCCCATCCTGTGCCGGCGGGGCGGGCGGGGACTTCTCGGAGGCGGCCCTGGAGGATCGAGCCTTTCCTGCCAGCCCAGGCGGCCCGATTCCGGGCAGAGGGCGCCTCGGGGACCGGATGCTCCCTGCGGCCCCCCCCGGAGGCCCCGCTGGCCGAGCGACCCTTCAGCGCTGCGGGGGCCCCTTCCCATCACGGAGGCGCGTGTGCACGCCGTGTGTGTCCGCGTGTGCGTGTCTGGGGGCCTTCCTGCCTGTGTGTGTGTCCGCGTGTGCGTGGGGGCTTTCTGGACCCCCTACTCCCCAGCTCATCCCACTTCGCCCATGGCCTGCGGGGAGGGGTCCCAGGCCTGAAAGGTGGAGGGCATCGCACCTGCGGAGCTCCACACGGAGGCCCCCTACTCAGTCACCCCCGCCCACCCACCCCCGCGGACATTCCAGCCCTTCTGACTGGGCAGCGGGCTGCGGGGCTCGCCTCCCAGATGCCCGTCCAGGTCCGGGTTGCAGAGCCGGGTCAGAGCTCCCGACCAGGGCCGGAGCCGCTGGCCCTCCGGGGCCATCAGAGCCGAGGGCGCCCGCGAGGTCGCCTGTTTCAAGCTCCCTCTGTATAGCGGAGGGAACTGAGACTCTCGAGGTCCGGCCCGAGGTGCCGGGGCCAGTCCGGGCTCGAGCCTTGGCCCACCGCCCCGTGGACACCCCGACACTGACACCCCCGGCCCCTCATTCCCAGCCTCTGGGCGGCCGCAGCCTTGGGGGACAGGGGCAGCCCTCACGGAGCCGCGGGGCGCGGGTGGGAGACCCCGCCGGCTGCACTGGGACCTTTCTGAGAAAGCACGACCTCCTCTCACCTCCCACCCCAGGGATCCCCTGCCCAGCCCCAGGGAACCCGCCCCCCGCCCCAGGGACCCCCCACCCCAAGGACTCCCCGTCTCCTGCGCGTCCGTTGGGTGTCTCAGCCTTGAGCCCTCCCCAAGCCGGGGGCTGCGAGCTGGCGCGGCCCCTGCACGTCCGGTGCACCCTTCGGCCTCCGCTTCCCGGCGCCAGAGGGACCCCGCGGCCCGCCAGCGGCTGTCCTTGGCTCCGTGCGCTGCAGCCCCGGGGGTGTGCGGGGTTCCTGCCCCTGGCGGCCCCGTTCACCCAGGACGGAGCTCGGAGACCCGCGGCCGCTCATGCCCTGGCGCCGGGCAGAGGAAGGAGTCGAGCCTCCAGCGTCCCCGAGCGGGTGTGCGTCCCAGGCTAGCACGTGACACCCGAGGAACTACCCCGGCGAGGGGCGCAATGGCTTCTGCTGTCCCCAGCTCCCAACCGGAGACACCCTGGGGGTCCCCTCCCCGCCCCGGGGCTGCGTCTGGTCAGAGGCAGTGCCAGCAGGGTCTGGGGCCGAGGCTGTGTGTGGGGGTGGGTGGAGAGGGCGCGCCTGGAGAGCAGGAGCCCAGCGGGGCCCCCGGCAGGCTGCGTGGATGCAGCGGGACCCCCTCACGCGGCCTCGTGGCCGGGGTCCCGGGGGTGGCGGCGCTGCCTGTGCGCACGCGGGGGCGGCTTTTGCCGCCGAGAGGGGAGACCTCGGAGCTGGGACGCAGGGTCAGAAGAGGCATTGTCCAGGGGCAGCAGGACCTCTGGGAGGGAAGTGTGGGGCTTGAGGGGGAGGGGCCGGGACCCCTCCCCTAGAACCCTGTGTGGGACCCCTGAGCGGCTGCGCGGGGCCTGCCCAGGCGGGTGGAGGGCCGCGCCCCCGCCTCCTGCCTTCTTCGCGTCCTTTGAACTCGACCCGAGGCTCCGGGCGGGACAACCCCTCTTGGCCGTGTTTGCAGCGTTCCCTGCCCCGAGTCGGCAGGTTTGGGGTGGTGGCTGGCTCTGGAGCCGTGTGGACGAGACCCTCAGCGGGGGGACCCCAAGCTACCGAGCCCCCTGGTCAGAAGGCGGGGATGTGGCTGCAGCCTCATCTGCGGGCGCGGTGCCCCCACCTGGCCTGGGCACGTCCCCCAGGCCAGGTGGGGGCCGAGGGAGCCCGGGGGATCGGGCGCCTCTGCCTGGCAGGTGCAGTGGGTGGAAATAACCCCCAAAGCGTGGGTAACAGTAACACAGAAACATGGGGACCTGAGTTCTGAGAAGGGGTCGTCATACCTTTGTTCTGCACATAATTAATTTTATTCTAAGTTTGTGGACTTTAAAATTTGATGATGGCGGACTCCAAGCATCAGCTTCTGAATCCCTGAACGTGCAGCAGGTGGCCGGAGTCACCTCGGCACCCCGGAGGCTTTGGAGCTGAGGCTGGGGGAAGCCCCTTGCTGTCCCCCCGGGGCCTCGCGGACGCTGTAGCATTTCCTGAGCCTGCCTCCCCCAGCGTGAAGGCCAAGGCCACTGCTGGTCTATTATAGAACCTGCACTTTGGGGTGAGTAGTGGGGGGTACTGGGAAGGCACCGGGAGGACACTGGAAGGATCTAGAAGGACTTGGAGGGCCTGAGACAATGCTGGGAGGACCTGGGAAGACAGTGGACGGGCGCACAGGCTCACCCACCCCTTGACTCTGGGCCCACCCGGCATGAGGGTCCTCCCTGCAGCAAGGGGGTGGGTGGACGGAGGCCCTGGGCCCCCTCTCTGGGAGGAGAAGGTGGGAGTCCTCAGGGACCAGCTCGGGAGCACAGGTGAGCACCTCAGGGGGTGGGGGACATGTCCGGTGGGCGTGGGCCGCTCTGACAGCAGTGAGGCCAGTGGGGCCTCAGCCCCCTCTGCTGAGGGTGGCTCTCCTGACAGGCCCCACGCACCCGCTCTGGTGTGACAGGGGCCAGGCCCCTGGTACCCAGCTCTACTGGTGCAGGGCCCCCCGGAGCTGTCCCCTTGTCCCCTCCTTGAACATCCCTGCAGTCACAGCTGTATCTGACAGACAGGGAATTGTCCTTTTCAAAGCCCTGTCTGCGTTCACTGAGTCCACTTCTTGGGGGTGGCCGGCTAGTGGCCTCACCTGACAGACAAGGAAACCGGTGGACGCCCCCCAACAAGCCGGGGTCACCAAGCTTGTGTTCCTGCTGGCAGCGGGCACAGGAGCCCCCCGGGGCACGGGGAAGAGCGTGCAGGTGGATGGCACCAGGGCGGGAGGAGAGCCAGTGGTGCCCCCCAGCGGGGGAGGCGGGCCGGGCCAGGACGGCGGTGGGGCCAAGGCGTTCCCACGGCCACCCCGCGTCCTCTTGGCCTGAGCCAGCACTGCGGTCAGGGGTGGGCGCGGGTGCTCTTGTGGACCCGACAGACAGGATTTATAGGCATGAGCGTGAGCCCCTCTTTTCTCTGCACGGTTTCTGACCGGGCGGGATCGGGGGCCCCGAGTACAGTGAGCATGCTCGTCAGGTTCGCTCTCAGCTCAGAAGCACCTGCAGAGCCTCTGCGGAGGGCCAGGCCAGGCGCCGGGCCAGGGCCGGGCTGCACCCTGCTCTCCGTCCTGGTGGGCTGGACAGGTAGGAGCGCAGTGGGGAGGGGGTCCCCTGGGGCGGTGACACCAGAGAGGGGTCTTGAAGGTGGTGGGGGGGGAGGACCATCCTCCTCTTTGAAGCGTCAAGTGCAGAGCTGGCGGAGCAGTTGTGGGTAAGGCTGACGGCGGGGGGCCTGCAAGGGGACCAAGATTTCGTCCCCGGGGCAGGGGGCTGCGAGCGCCCCAGGGAACACGGTGGAAGGGGCCCCGCGGGCCCCTGCGTCACACAAGGCGCTCTCACAGCCCTGACTCGCCCTGACGGCGTGCGGGGCCTGCGGGGCGGGCACAGCGCTAGTCCTGCTTTTGCTGCGCCCATTCCACAGGCGAGGCCATCGAGGCGCCTCACGTCTGGGGGCCTTGGCCCGAGTCGCACGCCTCCAGCCCCTCCTCCGTCCGGGAACACCCTTCTAGCACCTACTGTGTCTTCTGCGTGGACGTGTGGGATTTTCTCGGTGCTCCGTTTCCGTGTCACGGCCGTCAAGCCGCCTCCGTGGGGTCTGGCCGGCCCGAAGCACCGACGCTGAATGGCCCACGGCTTACAGGGCCGGTGCTTCGTGGGGAGTCCGGGCCCACCCCCACCCGGGCAGCATGGCCCCTGGGTGGGCGGGGACGCCGTTCAGCCGAGCTCGGGGGCCACGGCCTCGGCCCCGCCGGTCACCAGCTGCCAGCGCTGGGTGACCTGTGATGATGCCGTCAGATGGCACCGGGGAGGCGGCCAGCCCGTGCGCAGAGAGCACCGGTCCATGATGGTGGTTGTCACTGTCATTACAGCCCTGTGGCCGGGCTGGTGGCCGGGCTGGGCCACTCAGGGGAGGTGCGCGAGGGGAGGGGGCCCACGTGCTGGTGGGAGGTGGGGGCTGTGTCTCCCTGGGGGCTGCGCCTGCC
>PVJL010010144.1:2500-51710 GCA_004026885.1 Lyroderma lyra | reverse complement strand
TTTTCCCCTTCATGGCAAAACCATACTGAAGATGAGTACCTTAGCGTATATTTGGCATTATGTCATACTACCAACCACAGACTGACTTCATCCTTTTACCACTAGGCCCTTATATATTTGTTCACGTGATGTCCAGGATAGTTATTGTTGAGAATAATAAGTATTTAAAAGCTTACCACACACACACACACACACACACGCACATTGTGTGTGTGTGTGTGTGTGTGTGTGTGTGTGTATATATATATATATATATATAGACATTTTTTTAAACAGATTTAAAAATAACCTTCTGTACCCCTACATCACTTTTAAAATCCTCATAGTTGATCAAGCTAGAGGTTTTTTACAATAGGGTCACTAATTTCATCCTCATTTTACATTCAGGAGCCCTTTTATTTTCAGGTTATAAAGAGCACATATGTAAGGGAAAGACATATACATTAAAATTGATATTAATAAACCACCATCAAGTAAAAAGGGAAAAAATGTACAAAAATTCATAGTAGAAGGTGTTTGTGTTTCACAATAGGTCTTGATTTTAATACTCAAATTTAATTTATTTGAAAAACATTAAAAAGAGAATTGCAAATTCCTACCATCCCAACTCTGTTTCACATGTGCACCCTGTATTTTCTGATTTGATTGCATATAAAACTCAACTGTTGAAAGTAAAAGTTAGTAGTGGAACAAAATGAAGAAAGGACACAGCATTTTATAAATTGTGACTATACTGTATGACTTCTTTAGAGACCCTTAAAATAATGTCTACTTCTCATTTGCCTAATTTTAACGAATTTGATTATACTGTAACAACTTGCTTAGAAGCCAGTGAGAGGCTTGAAAAACACGTTTCTGAAGCAGAAGGATATGTATTAAAGAATATCATTTGTCAAAAAGTAGGACAATTATATATATATTACACAGACACACAAATGTCTCTAAAATGTTATTTTAAAAATCTTATAATTGATTGAATTTCCAGAAGACTTGGATGAGCACAAAATATTGTTTTCCCTCCAATAATTTCTGAATTTTGGACTCTGCAATTTATTAGTATTTCTATAACAAAGAAAATAGCAAAATAGGAAAAAACCTTCTTTATCTGATTTGATTCAATCAAAAGTTAGGATCGGTTTATGTCACAGTTGAAATTCCTAACCTAGATGAGAAATGCTACTCAACTGTATCATATGTAGTAGTGAAGGCAGGCTTTTGTAAAATAGGTAAATACAGTTACAGAAAGAGCGACTGTGTGAAAGATTGCTTTCCAAAATTTAAAAAATAAACTACATGGATATCTACAAATAATGGTTCTTAGAAGGTCAGAATAAGTCTTGAAAGATGTGGACAATGGAAAACACATTATCGTAGAAGTTTTCAGATGCAGTTATTTCCACATGAAATATCTTCTAAGCTGAAAATGAACAAAGTCTCTTTAATATATTTCTTTTTTTAATATTATATATATATATATATATTTTTTTAAGGTAAACTTTTTAAATTAGTTAAGTTTTTTGGACTCCCCCCTCCTTTACCTCCCATTACCCTCTGATAATCACTACACCATTGTCTGTCTCTGAGTTTTTGTTTCTTTGTTTGTCTTGTATAATAGTTTTTTATCCCACATATGAGCAGAGTCATATGGTTCTTGACTTTTTCTGTTTGACTTATTTAGTTCAGCACAATAATCTCAAGATCCAGCCATGTTTTCACAAATGACAGTATTTCATCTTTTTACTGACCAAGTAATATTTCACTGTGTATACGTACCACATCTTCTTTATCCACTCATCTATTGGGGGATACTTGGGCTGTCTACATGTCTTGGCCACCATGAATAATATGGAGATGAACATAGGAGTACACGGATCTTTAAAGGGAAATGTTTTCAGATTTTTTGGGGGGTGGTGGTGGTAAATACCCAGAAGAGGGAGGGATGAGCCATATGGTAATTCTATTCTTAATTTTTTGATGAAACTTCACACTGTTTTCCATAGTAGCTGTACTGACATTTCCACCATCAGTGTGTGAGGGTTTATTTTTCTCCACAGAGATGATGGCCATTCTAACAGGTGAGAGGTGATATCTCATTGTGTTTTTGATTTGCGTTTTCCTAATAGCTAAATAAAGTTGAACATTTTTTCATATATCTGTTGGCCATTTATATGTCTTCTTGGGAGAATATTCAGGTCTTCATATTTTGTTTTTATTTTTATTTTATTTTTTTGGGTAGTTCCCTGGCTGAGAATCGAACTCAGGCCAGTGTTGAGAGTGCCGAAGCCTAGCCACTACACCACCAGGGAACTCCTCTCTGTCCATATTTTAATTGAATTGGGGTTTTTTGTTGTTGATCAGTTGTATGAGTTCTTTTATATGAGCTATAAGTTAATTTCACAAACTCATGCTACAGAAAGTGCTACATACCTCATTGCTGGCTGTTACTACAGTCACCTTCGAAGTACACCCCTTGGGAAGCTATGTACCAACACAAGTGCCTAGGCCATCCTTCAAAGCAATTTTGGAATTCTTTTTCTGAAGTGGCCATCAGAGCTGTGGTCATATGACCATTGATGTCCTTAATGTCATTAAAATGTCTTCCTTTCAGTATTTCCATTGTCTTAGGATAGAAAAAAGTTATTGGGGGTCAGATCATGTGAGTAGGGAGGATGTTCCAAAACAGTTAGTTGTTCACTGGCTAAAACTCCTTCACAGACAGTGCTATGCAAACTGGTGCATTGTTGTGATGCAAGAGCCATGAGTTGGTAAAAATTTCAAATTGTTTGTGTCTAACTTTTTCACAAAACCTTTTCGGTACTTCTAAATAATAAACTTGGTTGACTGAGCAGTTGGTACAAATTCATAATGAACAACCTCTGTAATATAAAAAAAAAAGTATTCCCAGCCAGGGAGCTACCCACATACCAAAAAGAAAAAAAAAAGTAGCAACATTGTTTTGACTCTTGATTTAGACTGACAGAACATTTTTGGTATTTGGAGAATTGGCTGATTTTCATTGCACACTGTGTTGCTTTGTTTCAGCATTGTATTGGTACACAGATATTTCATCACAAGTGATAATATGGCCCAAAACATCGTCACACCTCTCCAAAAGGTCTTGACAAACTTCGATTCTCCTTTGCTTTTGTTCAACAGTAATCTCCTTTGAGACCATTTTAATGCAATCTCATACCAAGATTTTCAGTTAAGATTTTCCTGTTTCTGAATTTATATTTACTTGGTCTGCTATGCTTCTCATAGCTGGTGATTTTGATGCACAATTGAATAAATTTTTGCAAAAAATCAGTTCTGCTCCTTGCTGGCCACCCCAAACTCTCTTCATCAGTGACACTTTGTTTCTTCTCAGAAAAACATTCAATCTCTTTGTACACTGTCATTTTCTTCATGGCATTATTCCCATGAATTTGGACTAACATGTCCCTGATTTCACTTCCACTCTTGCCAAGTTTAACATGAAATTTAATGTTTGTTCATTGCTCTAATTCAAGCTCCAACGTCATTCTCACCATGGCACACCAAAACAAACAACAACAATGATGGCCACTCAGCAAAAGACCACTATAGTTCAACGTGAACACAGCTGTGAGACACAGATATACCAAGGTTATGGAACCTCACCAAGTTGTTTGTACAGTGCTGCCAACATAAGCACATGTGTCAAGTTTGCAAACTTAATTGTCAAATCTCGTATTTTAGATATCAGTCCCTTATTAGAGATGTTATTTGCAAATATCTTTTCCCATTCTATTGTTTGCCTCTTTATTTTGTTGATGGTTTCTTTTACAGTGCAGAAGCTTTTCGGTTAGATGTAATCCTATTCATTTATTTTTTATTTTACTTCCCTTGCTTTTGAGGTCAAATTCATAAATTCCTCCCTCAATCCAAGGTCCATAACTTTAGTGATGATGTTTTCTTCAATGCATTTTATTGTTTCAGGTATTATGTTTAGGTCTCCAATGCATTTTGAGTTAATTTTGATATATGGTGACAAATTGCAGTCCGGATTCATTCTTTTGCAGGTGGCTTTCCAATTTTCCCAGTACCATTTATTGAAGAGGTTTTCTTTGTTCGATTATATTATTCTGGCTCCTTTGTTGAAAATTATCTGTCCATATATATGTGGGTTTATTAGTGGGTTTTTAATTCTATTTTATTAATCTGTGTGTCTGTCTTTCTGCCAATACCATGCTGTTCTGATTACTGTCACTTTGTAGTATAAATTGAAATTGGGGAATATGATGCCTCCAGTCTTTTTCTTTTTTAAATAGGATAACTTTGGCTATGTGGGGTCTTTTGTAATTCCATACAAATCTGACTATTTTTAATCTAGTTTTTGAAAGAATGTTGTTGGGATTTTGCATTAATTTTGGATATTGCTTTGGGTAATATAGCCATTTTAACTATGTTGATTCTTCCAATCCATGGACACAGAATAGCTTTCCATTTCTTTGTGTCTTCTTCAATTTGTTTTAATAGTGTCTTAAGGTTTTCAGTATATAAGTCCTTCACATCCTTTGTTGAGTTTACTCTTAGGTATCAAAAATAATTACAGTTTCAAGAAAATAAATTTTAAGAAAATTTGTGATCAGGGGCTAATAAAATAATTATTATAAATGAGAGATAATTGGAGTTCCCTGGTGGTGTAGTGGCTTAAGGCTTCGTGGCTGGCGTTGTCAGCGCTGTGGCTTGGGTTCGATTCCCGGCCAGGGAACTATCCACATACAAAAACAAACAAACAAACAAAAACAAACAAAAAACAAACAAAAACAAAACAAATAAATGAGAGATAATTATGTTCTTTGCAAATGTTTGAGAAACACTAATCTAGATAATGTAGGTAATTTCTATTTCAATTTAAAAATCATATATTTGAAAATTTTAATTATCAGAAAAATAGTATTTTTAATTTATATATGTTTGTTTTTAAAAAAGCAATAAAAAATAAAGCAAAATTTGAAGGAAATGATAGAATATATATAATGCATGAAAAATTCTAATAATTTAAAAGATAAATTATTCATGACTAAAAATCCAATAAAAAGGTCTTTAAAAATAAAATTATTTTTAAAAATAAGGTAATTATATTTTAGAAATAAAAAGTGGATAAAATAGCCCATTGAAGTAATTTAAAATAACATATAATATGTGTAGCTATATCATAAAATTTAAACTAAAGGATAATGAAAACTATATGCTGAGAAATCTTAAAATTTCTTCAAAATACCTAACTTAAGATTGACTATAAAGCATTTATATTAACACATCACAAAGTAGAAATTCCTCAAGCCATAAAAAGACTGTACATGAAATGATTTGGCACCTAGCTTGTCATATAGTCAATGGAGAATTAAGGTCAGTTTTCTGTCGTCTCCCTTCTTTGTTGCTTTCCCTTTTCTGTATATTCCTTCCCCTATCATTTCCTTTTTCACCTGATCTTTACTATTTCTCCCTTCCTTCCCTTTCACTAACTTGTGATGAAAAGAAAAATTGTAAATGTTCTAATTGAAGACTGTAGAATCTAAAAGGATGATTTAGAAATAATTTTTTAATGATATATGGCATGCCAATTGCAGATTTTTAAAAATTATTGTAATTTTGAATAGGTTGAGTGAAAAGAAAACAAATTTTTAATGAAAAGCCATGAACGCTTGTTGATAAAAAGTGGGGTGAACTATTAGAACACATAAAGGAAATGCAAACACAGTTATGTCTTTCTCTGGTTACTTACAGTGCCAAGAAAATCTTGACACAAGCACGTAGCATAAGAAATTAATTATTATTTCCACATTATGTCCTGTTTCAACAGACTGTGAATCATAGACAGGAAACCTATTCAGGTTCAACTCTTACTGAAACCAAAATGGTGCAAACTTGATTTTATGTAGGAGGTCTGAACATAGTGACTCGCCTTGCAGGAGCAAAAATGACTAAACACATTCAGAGGAAGAAAATTCACTCGTAAAGTAGAAAAGTGAAGACTGAGAGAAAAATATAGAAGAAACTTTTGCAGAAAAATTGATCTCATAGGGTATAGAAACCTTCTTGGAAAATAGAGTTTGAATTGAGATAATTTCTTATTCCTCAACCATATTCATTCACACGTGCCAGATGAAATAACACAGTATTTAACTGCTACACAGAAACCTTACCAGTATTGGTTTTTCTAGGCATTACAAATGAAAATACACATAGATGTCTCCTATGATGTTTTCACCTATTTTAGTAAATGCTAATATTTAAGTAGTTTCTCAGTATCTCCCAAACACCTTTCATTCCACTTCCTTGTTAAGCATGAATAAAAGAAAGAAAATTCTGTTTACTGGAAATGGGTTACAAATCAAAGTAGCTTTCACAACCCCAAGGCTATGTGCAGAGAAGACAACTGGATTTACAGTTTCACTGAATTAATTGGTCCTTTTGCTCAGTGGAAAAAGCAAAATGCAAATTTCATAGGCAAAATAAGGCACATCTATGTTCTAATTTTATCTGTAACACAACTTTGTAGGAGGTATTTATCTCTCTCTACTTCAGTTTTCTAACTGCTAAAAGGAAGGTAAGACTTGCACTGAGTTGGTATGAGTATTTAATAAGTATAAAGCATATGGTATACCTAGTGCCTATATGCATTATTTTGTTTTTAATAACAGCATGATTAATTATTTTAATAAATTTAATTTTAATTATTAAAATGCAAAATATATGAAAAAGTTAAATTGTTCAGAATAAGAGGCTTAAAGCTTGGTGTATTTGCTGAGTTTATCATTTTGTATTTTTTCAATAAAAGTAATATATTCGCATTACAAAAAATTTAAACAAGAATACAAAACATAAGAATAAAATAAAAAGCAATGTACGTGTATATCACAATAGAGAAACTGGTACCATTTACTTTAGGTATATCTTATTACATATAGATAGAGAATAAGATAAAAGTTTTCATGGTTAGAAAGAGGTTAACTACCTCCTGGTAGTTAATTATAGTTGAATTTAAAATATAGACTGCCTAACTTCTGAGCCTGGGGTTTCTCTCTAAAGAGTTTATTTTCATGCTCACCTCAGCAGCTTCTATACTAAAGGCAGTTTATTCTCAATGTGTAATTTCTGAGTAACTATGGTCTTATGTTTCCAAGTTGTGATTTTTATTTTTATTTCACACTGTAACATAGCTATTGATAGTACTAATGTCAATCATATATGGTTTATAGCCCATTATTTTTTATTACTAGTGTTGCTTTTATGTCTTAATAAAAGACCTTTTACATCTTTAAATTACTGTGTTCTTCTTATAGCCAACAAACCTGATACTCTTAAAATTTAAACACTTTCTGAACCAATTTGTTATAATTATCCAATATAAACATTAATAACTAGGCCAGAAGGATATCTTAGTATACTGTATTCAGTACTATGAATGATGTCTTTCAATATTATATATAGTAGTGAAAAACAACATATACTTCTCAAAATATTTATTGTAATAGGTATTCCTGCTTTGTTATGCTTTTATAAAACCTACAGAATCACTCTGAACATTTCTAGAGAGTTTAGAATTGCTCATACCTTTCTGGCCAAAGTGTCACAATATCAAAACTTACTATCAAATTAGTCATGAATTGCCTGCATATGCCATGTTCTGAAAAAACAAGAGATTGGTCTGATGAAGTCGTTTTATAAACTTATCATAGCTGAACAAGTTTGACCAAAAGTCATGATAATAACTTCAGTTTAGTTTAGCCAAAAATTCACTATGGTATTTTACATATCAATCTTTTATGTATTTTGGACCCTATTAGAAATAACATGCTAGTGACAATAAGCACTTCAACACTTTAGGTATTATAGCACTATGTAACTCCTGTATGGTTTCTCCTCTTCCTCTTCCCTCCTCCTCCTCCCCTTCTCCCCTGTTCCCCTGCTGCTCCCCCTCCTCTCTCACTTTCTCTTATTAATAGTTTTTAGTTGGCACATGAAACATAGCTGCTATTCCTCCTGGTAGTTAATTATGGCCTCATGACTAAGTTAGAAAAATGGTATCTTGGGACAGTTACATGAACAATTTGTAGGTTACCATTTTAAAAATGAACCCTTTTGCCTAAGACATCCTCTTTTCCTATCCCATGGGAAGAAATAAATGTATAGTAGTGTGCCAGCCTCAATCACTGGGTCAAATACAACTCATTCAATGACATAGTAACAAAATAAAGGAAGTACAGTACTTCATTAACCTTTTAGAGCAGAGCTGAGGTTTTACTTCTAAAAACATGTAATTATGCAAGTTTGAGTGTATGGAAGGACATTCATGGACGGACATTTGATGATCTGCTTGAGAAAACTGCTTACCTTGAGATTTTTGGATAACTTTCTGTTAGGGGCAAAAACAAACACATAAATAAAAACACACAAACAAAAACACTAGTCTTTTAACTGAATCATAGAGGCATCAGAAAATATACACAGGAAAAACATGGAAATGAAAATAAGCTTTATTTCTGATTGAACTTGACAAAAGAACATGAATTCTAATACCTCATCCCATGATAACTTCCTACATAATTTGTGAAGCCCCATGTAACATGGAAAAACAGGATTTCTTGTTTAAAAAATAATTCAAGATGGTAATCGCAGAACATTAAACCAAGCACAAGGTCCTTCTAATCATGAAACCCTCTACAAACTGCATAGGTCACTCATGCACGAAACTGAGTCTGCCTTCCCATCATTTACATTTAACCTGTGGAATTCATTAGTCAGGAGATTGGGTTTCCAATGCAGCCACACAAAGAATTCTAACCTTCTTCTCATTTGTCAATCACAGAGTGCTCTTTATCCCAAAAATGTCTGAAGGGATCTAGGCCTTGTCTAGGTCCTGACCCAGATTTGTGTAAGTCATGGAGGTGAGAGTAAGAAACACTTTCAATGAGCAGAAAAGCAAATCATAAAGAGAGAAACAAGAAGGGCTCAGGCCATACATTTGTAATGACCTCTTTCCCTTTCTGACCCAGCAGAGTAGTCCCCTGGCCTAGATAGGAGTGTAGCTGTCTTCTCAAGGCTTCCCACCCTCTTAACAAAAAAAAAGTTTCTATTTTCTGGCCTGGACAGTGTGTGCAATAGGGAAATAAATATTGTTTTTCTCTATTTACAAGTTTTTGTTCACTTACACATTAAGTTTATTAAGCATTGGTCATTTGGTAGTAAAATACTTCCTTGCATGGGACACAGGAGAGATTCCAGGTCAGCACCAGGAATGCTGGAGTTAAAGTATTGGTGTAGGAATTAGAGAATGATGTTTTTTCTCTCCTCTGTTCTCCCCAAATTTTCCTTACCTAAGTAATTTAAATTTAAATTCTCAATAAGAATCAAACCAGTTATTACTAGTAGAGCTAAATTGAAGAACTGAAGGCCAAAACCAAATTTAATACTCTTTTCCTCCCAAATTCACCTTTCGACTTGCATGTGGGAAGATTTGCTTCTTTATAGCAGATATAACAAAGATAAATGTGCACACAGGGATGGCTGACAAGTCATGTGCCACTCTCTAGGATCACCCAATGTACAACGGAATGGAAGAGTAGAAGTTTCTTCCCATTAAAAACAAATAAACTGAACTTTCACTTTTATGAGCTGATAGGAATCTGAGGAGAGAGAGGAAAATGACTCCTAAGTACAGAATTGCTTATGATTGAGCTCGAGCACCGTAGCCAGGTATCTTTGTCCTGGGGAAGAAGGAGCTTTTGCTTTCCTTTTTTTTTTTTCTTTCTTTGTTCTTTTCCTTTTCATTCATCTCTGCTATTGTAGCATGAAAGTGGCAGTAATATATCATATATAAACAAATTAAAAATTAGTTTTAAAACAGACTGCAGGCCAGAGTTTGCTGACCCTTGTTTTAGAGCTATTAAATGACTCAATTTAATCAACATTTTCTTGGGATTTAAAACACACTCGGTTGTAAATTTCCTTCGTGTTCGTTCAGCCTATTTTCATTTTATCATGAAATATGAAGTTTCAAATAATAAAATGCCATAAATTTTGAAGTCGTTTTGAAAAATATTGGATACGGGGTATAATTTTTAAGAATTATCTAAAAAGCAGGGTAAAGAGACCAACCAAAACTAGATTTTCCTCATGCCAGATATTGTGGCTTAGAAACTATTTAGAAAACGACTTTAGCCAGAGGAAGAGTTGGTATAATTAATTAGCACATTAACACTAAGAGCAGTAGGTTCGTGACTAAACTATTCTATCTCCTGCCATTTGAAAAACTTGCCATTTGCTAAACTTGCTTAGAGCTTCTTTTTTCAGGCATATGACAAAAGAATGTAACTCCATGGCTCCCACTGACATTAAAGGATTCCATGCACCTACCTCTGCCATGCTCCGCTTAGAAATTGGCACATTAAAGCTTACACTTACAACTCCAGGTATGTGCTGTCAGCTTGCCTTAGGGGGAAAACGCAGCTATCAACTAAATTACTGACTCTGATTATTACTACGATAATTTCCATGAATTTGACGTATTACTTTCTTCTTCATAGCATACATTTTCAGAACATAGTTTCTCTTGCTTAGACTTATTCTCTAAGTCAATGAGACAAAGACAGTCAAATTCTCTTTCATTTCTTATTCCCTCCCCTCACCCTCAAGGAGGATTACACTACTTCTTTCATGTAAAGGACTTGAAATGTACAAAATTCAAGGTACCCTCAGATTTTGGATAAATAATGTTACTTTAATTACAACCAATACGTGTCAGTAATATCCTGAAATATAAATATCAATATTTTAAATGTAAAACAAAAATTTTTCATCAAATATCTGAATCAATATCAAATCAGCATCATTAGCACAATTCCAAATTAAGTAGGTATTATAAGTAGAAATCTTTTATGTGAATAAACAAATATCTATCCCTCTAAAATAATACATGAAACACCACTGAAATTATGCCTTCTTCAGAATATTGATTGAGCTGGGAAAAGCTAACCGTGGTCGAATATTAATCCCCTTCAGTTGAAAAGATCACATCCACACATTGCCATGTCTTTTGTAATTAAAGAAGTGTATATCTCTTTTACTCAAATGATGTTAAGCTTAGCCAGGATTTACTTTGGCCAATAGTCCATGAGCTCATGTGACATACACAGCACCCAGGTGGAAGAATTAAGAGTCACTGCGTTTCTATCACCTGCCTTGCACTTTCCCTATGCTATAAGAGCAGCATGTAGAGCATCAAGGCTGCTGGTTTTGCAATCAGATCTGCAACCAATCCATAGACTCTGACATATTATATGGGTGAGAAATAGATTTTGTTATTTAGTAAGACATTGAAAATATGAGGTTGTTATGGAAGCATAACTCACACAAAAAAAATCTTACTGGTGCATCATCAATTTTATAGGTAAGATTTGCAATGTCATAAATCACTAAAGTTTATAACAGTATTAGTAATAATTGACACTAACTATGTCCTCATATTTGTTTAATCATAAGATTTTCCTGGGATCAGATAGAGGACTCCTATATTGCTAAACACTCAGTATTTCCAGTGAAAAAAAATCATTTTTTTCCTACCAGTATTTCACAGGGACTCTATCTTAAAAAATGTGTCTCATTTGGCTTTAAAATAGTGTCATAGATAGGTAACTATCTTCATCTTCATGAAACTGTCCTTCAAGAAAAAAAACTATTTTGTAACAATATTAAAAATGTTAACATTTATCATAAAAGAAACATATTCCCTATATGAATTGTTCTGATTCTTATGTTGTATTTATATTTACAAAAAAAAATTGTTATACTCTCAACTTTATAACTAAAAGGCCTTAAATCATCCACCTTTTCTATCTTATTTATAGACGAAGAAATGGGATTATGTAGTTACATGACTTGCTAAAGATTAAGAGTTAGTTAGTGCCAGCATTTTAGTAGCACGCCGAAGCTAAGATCTCTGAATCACTGTTCATACACTTATGCAATTCTTTATTGCCATTAGTAATTTTTCTAAATATTTTTAAAAGATTTTAAAAATACTATTGATATTACTTTTTATGAAAACACAGCATGAGATTTACCTCCTTAGATTTTAAGTGTATAAATATAGTATTGTTATCTATAGCACAATGTTATATATGATTGTGCTATAGATAACACTGTGTAACTGAAATTTTACTCACATTGATTAGCAACTCCCATTACTCCCATTGTCCTTGACAACCAGCATTCTATTATGTGTTTGACTATTTTAGACACCTCATATAAGTAGAATCATCAGGTATTTGTCTTTCTTTGATTCACTTATTTTATTTAAAATAATGTCTTTAAGGTTCATCCATGTTCTTTTATAGTTGGCCAATGTCAAGGAGCTTTTCCCCTGTTTTCTTCTGAAAGTTCTGTAGTTTCAAATTGTAAATTAATCTATGAATCCAATTTTATTATTTTTATGTGGATATACAGTTTTCCCAAGATCATTTATTGAGGAAACTATCTTTTCCTCATTTTGTATTCTTGATAACTTTGTCAAATATTAGTTGACTGTATACACATGGGATTGTTTCTGTGCTATTTATTTTGTTCCTTTGCTCAATATGTATGTGTTTATAATGGTACCATTACTGTTTGGATTACTATAGCTTAATAAAATAATTTGAAAGCAGGATGTATGATGCCTCCAGCTTTGTTCTTCTTTCTCAGGATTGCTTTGACTATTCAGGGTCTTTTGTGGTTCCATATAAATTTTAGGATTTTTTTCTTCTATTTCTTTGAAAAAAGGCATTGTAAATTTGGCAGAGATTGCATTGAATCTGTAGGTCACTTTGGGTATTAGGGACATTTTAACAATATTAATTTTCAATCCATGAACTCAAGATATCTTTTTACTTACTTGTGCCTTCTCCAATTTCTTCATCAGAGTTTTATAGTTTTCAGTGTACACATCTCTCACATCCTTGGGGAAGTTTATTCCTTTTTGTTGATATTGTGCTTTATTCTTTTTTGTTGCTATTATAAATGAGATTGTTTTCTTAATGTATTTTTGGATACAGAAAATATTTTATTGGCTACAAGGGTAATGAGATCAATATCTTTGAAATAAATATGAAATAATCAAGAGGAAAGGATTGAGAGACATGGAGTTGACAGGAAAAAACATAAAAAAGGAGATGGAAGGTACTAACGCAAACAACATTTATTTTAATACATCATTTGGAGGAAAATTATCTTAATACTCATCATAGCAACCATTTATGGAAACGTAGTATGTGCCAGGTATTGTTACAGTGACTTTACATATCTCTATTAACCCACCCAACTACAATGTCAGGTAAGACATTATCCCCATAATGTTATTAATGGAAAAAATGAGAATGAGAAATTTAAATAAATTTAATACATGTTAAATTTTTATATGCTTAATAAATGTTAGAAAGAAGTATCAAAGTTGAATTTGTCTGAGATTCCATAGGCCTTAACAATGGGGTTATACAGCTAATTTCTTTCCCAATAATGTCAGGGAGCTAAGTCCTTCCAACAATATTCTTTGGACACATTTCAAACCATAAAGTTACTGAACTGTTTTCTCTGATTCTGTGCACCTCTATCTCTTATTTTCCATTTTACCTAATGTAAGGTGAATTAGCAACACATTTCCACTCAAGTAAACAAATTCATTATAGTTTTAAATTCCCATAATTCGATTTCTTGACTCCGTCAAGAGGGCAAGCAGAGAGACAGGAGCTTAATAAGTGAATCACAGCTACGCACTCAGCCTGCAACCCGTAGCTGACTTTACAGAATCTACATTTTTTTCTTATAAACTGTAATTGAATAACTGCATAAATATTCTTTTACATTAAATATTCTTCTAAATGAGTTGGCATATGACAGCTGTATGAGGAACACAAATTCTTATATGTTAAATCAGCCTGACTTCATTAGCAGGAAACCATCGTAAATGCATGCAGACCACAGTAATTGCATAAAAAACTTCAAATTACTCTAGTGTTCATCAACACTGTCTGAGACATAGATCTTCATGACATTTTCTTGGGCAACAAGAAGTTCCTTAGAGACATGAGCTTTTATAAACCCATTAAAATGTTATCTTGCAACCTGCTTCCCTCATTTTCCAAATATTTGTTCAGTATTCCTGGAGGCTTGTGGTATTTTATCTCACTTCTAGATGCTTTATATAAGTTTTGATATTTTCAAATGCAAGGGTCAGTCTTCCTTTTTTTGGGCAGGGCGGGGGAAGTGGTGTGGTCCTTCCCTGGCTGGGAATTGAACCCAGGTCACAGCGTTGAGAGCGCCGAAGCCTAGCCACTACACCACCAGGGAACCCCCAGTCTTCATTTTTATTTTACAATTTAGAAGAAACTTTATGACTTAATTTTCTATTAAGAACTTACGCCTTTATCCAAATGGCTCCTGAATAATAACTACAACATTATCTTGAATACTATCTGGATATAGCATGATTGTATCTCTATAGGTTGGCATATGTTTATCTCAGTCTACAGCATTGCCTTTTGAACAAGTGTCTCTGATTAGTATAAATAGATACACTAATTACAGACTACATGGCAGAGGTGAAAACAATACATGAATTTTCTCACAATATATTATCTCTTATTCTTCTACTCTTAAATTTTAATTCCTTGAATGGCATTTTTCATTAGAGGAAAATATAAGTACACAAATTTTAAGTTTGATATCCTGCTGAGACATAGTGTCACTCAGACTATTTTACAGAGTGGCACATCTTAAGATTGATATGTTCATTTTCTAAACCTCCCGTCTACCACCATGATTTAAAACACACATCTGAATCAAAACTGTGTGTTAATTTTCCACACTCATGTACATAAAAATTATGTACAATGAAACCAGAGATGTAAAATGCAAGATTAATCTATGTGTTAAATTCTAGAAATGCATATTCAATGCTTAATTTACTCTAAGAAAATCAGTAAGATCACTAAATAAAAATGTTAGCCTCAACAGAAATTCTCATCCAAATGGTAGCAGAGAAGAGGTTGATATACTTTCATTTCTAATTTCTAAAACATACATAAAACTTTGTAAATTACTTTGTTCTTTATGACATGAACCATTGAAAATTATAGAATATATTCATTATCCTCAGTTTTGGCATGGTTATGATCCTATGTAATGGTGGTACTGTACAGTATGTCTGCTATCAACATTTGAATGTGTGTGTTATACATATTCTTGATAGCTTTATTAAAGTATAATTTATATAGCTTAAAATTTTCCAATTTTAAAAAATGTAGTTCATAGACTGAGATTTGGGACTCTTTGTGGGGCATTTTCTATTTCTTTTTTCCCGTGTATGTAACATACTTTCCTGCTTCTTTGAATATCTGATTTTTTTAATTGACCATTTTTGATAATATGTTTTTAAAATTCTAGTATTAGGTACCTTCCTCTAAGATTTGTTCTTAGATAAATCTTCCCTCAATATCTATTTTTGTTATATTTTTCTTGTTGCTTCTGTTTGTTTAGCCACTCTTCTGAATTAATTCTGTATACTCTGTATTCTCTAAAGTATATAGCCACTGAGTTCTTTGTTAGCTTTTTAAAAAAAGTATTTGCATTTATTTGTTGGTTTGTCATCTCTTACAAGCCTGGTTTTCTAGAACTCACCTTAATCACTGTTATTCGGTGAGTCAGCCATTAATTGGTCAGAAAAAAATTTTAAAAGGCTTGCCTTCCGTCTTTTGCTAAGATCTCTATGTGAAGTCACACCTTTGAACTTCAGACAGTTTATAAAAAAAGGTTTAGCTTTCGTTTTCTGCCTTGGTATAAGCTTAACGTAAGCTAGAGATGAATGACTATGGCCTTTTCCTATCCTAGTACTAGGATACAACTTTCCACATATATGTAGCCTCTTAGATCTCCAGAAATATGTCAAAAATTTTTAAAGTCCCCTGTGATCAACTAGTGCATTACTACTTTCTTTTAATGTTTTTGGAATAGTGCTGGGTTCTTGTTTACAACTGAAGTCACAGCCTCGGATGGCTGTGATGTTGCAGGGTCACTGCCATTGGTTTTAGTAATGTCCTAGGGACAGGCCTTTTCTTCTTCCTACTGAGATAAGCTCTGAGTCATACCAAATACTTTAACAATGGATTTGGTGAAAATATTCACTATTATCGGACAGTTCTTATAATTGAGGTCCAAAAGAGATTGGTATTCTCTACTGGCTATGAGACTACTGTTTTGTAAGAGCTACTGTACCATGGAGATGGGGTAGAAGGGGAACTTGAAATGCAACAAAAATGCTCTCTTACAAAGACAAAGTAATTTTTCTTAAAAAGACAGTTTTTCAGTTGTCTTTATTTTAATGGTTAATTTTCAGAGATCTGGAATTGTTAATTTTAGCTATTTCTTCCAATATTTTGAAAAATATTTTGAGAAGAACACTTCATCAATCTATTCTGTTGTACTTTTTTTTTAAATGTTTCTGCTCACTATTGGTAGAAAATTAATGATTAACCATGGTTTAGACTTGGAAGGAAGTGTACACCTAGGCTTTGTTTCTTGCATCAATCATAATCTGTGTAACTTTTTGTTTATGTTAGAAAGAAAGAAAAAAGAATAAAATATACTATTTAAATGTACAAAGGAAAGACTTGAAATTTTAAGTTGTTTATGAAACAAAACCTTAAGGTCAAAAATGTTAAATTATTAGAGGTTAGAAATATTTATTTTTAAAAATCTTCATTTATTTTTTTTCCTATGCATATGTATTGAATGGTTTTTCTATCCTTTCTTGAGTTCCTCTGGTTGTTACAGTTATGCCTCTATATATTGGAAAATACCTCCATGGGAGAAAAGATAAATTTATTTTCTTCTTACCAGGTTTATAGATCATGAAACTTACATTGCTTAATCCCATGTCTGGTTGAGAAAATATACTACTTTTCAAAATAAATCTTTCAGCGCATGTTAAATTCCATTTTAATATTGAACCTTTAGTTCAAACAATTCAGTAAGAAATTTAAATTCCAGAAGTGCTAGGTGACCATCAGTAAAGTGTTAAGTTTTTCAAAAGAAGAAACCAAGGAAAAGAGATCAACTCACCTTCTCAAAGATCATTATGCTGTACAATGTGTTTTTTTAAAAAAAAAAAAAAAAGGCTAACACCAGTCTTTTCTCGATTTCCTTTTCCTCACAATAATCCAGACAGGACAAGGTGACAGAAGGGAATGGCACCAGGAAACAAGAAAGAGTAAAGAAAAGCTCACAGCAGGACATCATTTTTACAAATCACGCATTATGTTCTCCTGTATTATCATCCCCATTCAACTCAGCCTGAAATTTGGCAGCTCCCATTTGCTGTCTGAAAATCCATTGTAAACCCATCTTTCCAAGATATTTGCTCTTTTACATAAAAACTCTTTTCATCTTTTCATATGTGTCAACACCTGCCATATCCTGATAACACTATTTATCCTTGGGACCGACTCTGAAACAATTTACTTTTCTCTCTCTCTCTCTCTCTCTCTTTTTTTTTTTTTTTTTGTTGTTCGCAGAACTGAGAGGACCGACACGCTCTTTGCTCCCTGCTACTGCTTCTAGTCACGACCTTTCCTGTGAAAACATGGACTAACAACTTCTTTTTTTAAAAATTCAGTGGCAGTCTTTATCACTCTTTTAAACTTCAGTTCACTTTTCTATTTTCTTAATTGTTCTCCAAACAAATAAATTTCTTTATATTGATGTTATTTATTTTCATGTAGTCATCCAACAGGCCTAGAACTCCTGGATTTGTGATGCTGCATTTCTCTCAATTATAAAGACTACCACATTACATCCAGGACAGCCAGGCTGCTGCCACTCCTTTTGAATTTCCTTGCTCCCTACCAACTTTCCAAGTTATCTCTCTTCTTTCACATTCAGATTTTAAAATACAAATTTTCTGCTTTAATCAGCTCTCTTTCTGTAATTCACCTTTATAAATACGTAAGACTTAGTCCTTTGCGATTTGACCTCTGCTACCTTTATGCTAACTGTTCCCTCAATGGTTTTTGATCCCGTATTTTCCAGACCCTGAATTTTTCTCAGTACTAAATTCTATCCAGTAGGTTATACTGTGTTATGCAATCGTAACAAATAAATCCCTGAATCTCAGGGATGCGGCACAATTTTTTTCTCATTATGAAAAATAAATGCAAATTGATATTCCTAGTTTTGTTGCTGTCTTGAATAGTTCTCCAAGCATTCGTTCAAGGGTTCAAGCTTATTCTATGCTGTTGTTTCTCCACCTCCAGTACCTTCGATGTTGCCCTGATATCATCCCAACTGAGTTTTGGTAGAAAGGGCAGAGAGGAGGGCACAGGTAGTGTATGGACTCAATACACCAGCTGTTAACTGTGTTGGCCTCATAACTTTTGCTCTATCATAAAGAATGAGGCATATGATACTATGCAGGTTGCAAGGAGATTGAAAATGTACTTTGTGCTTCTAGGAAAGTAAAAGCCAGTCTCTGTAGAGACCTCCTCAAAAGTCACTTCTACTATAGCTTTTATCAAATGAATCAAAGGAATGGATTAATAACCAATATTCTCTTGTACTATGCTCGTATTTGAAGCTGAGAGCTACTTCACATTCCTTAGCACTCCCACCCTGGCCTTAGCTTCTCAGATCTTTTTCAATGTCTTGACAATTTCCTTACTGTTTACTTCTCTAAATGTTCATGCACTAAAAAGTCACTAATGCATTACCCATGGCTCACTGTTTCCCCTCTTACCCTGCTCCACTGTATATATATACATCTTTGTAACTCACTCATGTATATCAAAAGCCTTCAACTACCTCTCTATTTCCAGCCCTGAATCTCTAACCACCAATCTAACAATACACACTGTATATTCCTTTCCTGCTGAAAATTTAGCATATCCAAAACACAATTAATCTCCTTTCCACAACTCTTCTCCTTTTAAATTTCTTCTTTCTGTTAATAGAAGCATGGTTTTCAAACTATCCAAGACTAGATATATAAGAAGTATGCATTTAGGTGGAGTCAAACTTCACACATTTTCTTACGGAAAATAGTAATTTATTTGAAAAAACATAGGTTAAAAGTTGAAATCTCAGTATAGTTCCAAACTTAAGAAAGGTAATCACTGAACAACATGAATAAAAGTAGGCAATAATTTTGTTCTATTTCTCAGGTGAAGAGGAGAATAAAAAATAGAGTGTTTGATACTACATAACGAGTAGATAAAATTTGCCCTGCTATGACAGGCAACTCATTCTGTTCAATATTAATAAATTAAACACTTGATTAGAATGGCACCTGTGAAGGATTCAGAGCGTTATCACTTTGGGCATATGCAGCAACCTCAGAGACAGAAAAGCTTAAGTTAAGCTCTTCCTTCCATCTGCATACAACATGCAGAGTATTAACATTGGGTGGGGCTTTGCATTGGCTTAAATTGTATTCTTGACTTCAAGATGAGTAAAGCAGGTAAACCTCTAAGAGATTTTTTACACAATTTCCCCCCATTTTCCTATATATAAAGCATTTCTCAATATTATAAAGTATATGCCAGTAGGCCATACTTCCCAATATATGAAGTATTTCCAAGGAAATACATGTTCATGATAAACATTGAAGACAATCATCTTGTTTTTCCTCTCTAAATAGTGGTTCCTCTCTAAATATCATTGGTTATGTTGATAGGAGGGAACTGAATTTGTAAGAGTTTAGAGAACATATTATAGTAAATGAATGAATCAGTATAGGTTAATTTTGGAAATAACCTATTTCTTTATCTGGATTTGTGATATACCACCATTTATCACTAATCCTATGGTGCTAATACGTAGTTATCAGTGAAATATCCTAACCATCTGTGTACTATGTTAATATCGATCCTTTCTCTGATCCCATGATTCTAAACAAGTTCGCTGGTCTAGGAAGCTACTAGGGGGTATCCTGGAGGTGGTGAGAGCAAAAGTTTTATTTTTAACAACTCTATTTTTGCATTTTTATCCCCACAAACTCTGATGAAGCTGAATGGTACTGTCAAATACCCCAATACATTGCTGAGATGCTCAATGAGGCTTTCAATCTTTTTTCTCCATTTTCTTCTTGGACTCTTAAAGAATCAGCATATAAGTATTTACTCCCTGAGGCATTTCTTCCAGCACATTTTTCCACAGAATTATTTTTAATTAAATATCAACTAATTAATTAATTAATAGAAATGCTACATAACAGTACCAGTAAACTTATTGTGGAAAACTTGAAATCATTTTCTACATATATTTTTCCCATTTCAATCTACAAATATTGTGGAGTTTTTTAAAAGGTGCATCTGTGCCTTGCATGCTTCCATTATTTAACAATATTAATTTAGTTTATTATTATAGTATCATATTTTTTTTTTTTGCTTTTTGGTATGTGGGTAGCTCCCTGACTGGGAATCGAACCCAGGCCGCAGCACTGACAGTGCCAACGCCGAAGCCTTAAGCCACTACACCATCAGGGAACTCCCAGTATCATATTTTTTATTTTTCAATTTAGTTATTTAAGAAATAAAAGGGTTTTTTCATGAGTTTGTGGCTTTGTTACTGTTGAGATAGCTATGATGTATTGGAGAAAAGAAAATAAAACAACAAAATACTTCAAGTTAGGAGCTTAAATTCTGCTTCCGTAACCTACTATTTACATATATGGATGTGCACTTCTAACCCTTTGTGCTACATTCTTCCCACATATGAAATGAGAATGTGAAAATATAACTCATAGCAATACATTAAACATGAAATGATTATACATTAAAAGCATCTTAGCTTAGGAACTGTCACATATCAGTTACTCAAAATTCACTTGTTTACCCAGGTCTTCATTAATTTACTTATTTGTCTATTTATTTCTACATCGACAAGGCAGAAGACCTACATGTGCAAATGGCTTCCTGCTTCTTTGACTAATACAAGCACATTCGACATTTCACATCACCAAAAACCCAACATTGGTAAAGCCAGAATAAGGTGCTGAAAACGTAGAGAGACTGGATATGGGAAAAGGCACAGAACTTGAAGCCATCGCTTGATGCGCTGCTCTTGGTACCTTGATTTGTACATCACCCAACTTGATTTAAACTGGAAAATCACTCTGAAGAAAAGATAGATTTGCATAGAAACAGCTAGGGCTCCTAACGTGAGTGTAGTTCCCATTCACTCAACATGAAAGGACACTCTTAAACACTTTCTCTTCAAACATTCTTCTTTATATGATTTCATTCTCTTGATTTTTACCTCCTCCAATGGTCTCTAACTAACTCTAAGTCCCCTCCTAAACTACTCCAGACCCTTTACTGTGGTACAGCTTCCTCTCATCTTCCTAAGAATGGCCCCAGAGTGATCTGAAACTTAACACGTGCAAAATAGAATTGCTAAGTTTTTCATTCTGCCTTTTCACTCTCCTCTGATCAAATCATTTCCCTTCTTTGTATTTCCCACCTCAGGATTTAGTAAAGTCATGTCCACAATTGTTAAAACAAATACTCTGAACCAGCCTCAATTCATGTATCTCATTTTCTAATTCTTACTGCAATAAACTTACCACCAAGCCCCTTCAACTTCGTATCAAAATACAGACTACATCCGTCCTCCATCTGTGTCTCCGTTATTGCTGTCCTTATTCAAGCTGCTGTCACCTCTCCCCTGAAGTATGTGATTGCCTCTAATTGGTTTTCCTGGTTCCGTACTTATCTTCTACGGTACAGCATCAAGAATGACCCTTATTTATATTCAGAACATCAGAAGCAGAAAGATATTCATTTTCTCAAAAGAAAGTTTAACTAGACAAGGAAGTGATTAATACATATTACAATGTATGTTGTACTAATATGTGTGTCAAATCAACATGTTGTACACCTTAAGCTTGTACAATGTTACATGTTAATTATACCAGGGCTGTCTGGAAAGGTCTCAATCATATGAAAAATACAGGCCTTTATTGCTGAATTTTTTCTGGACAGGCCTCTAGGCCCTTCACACCCATAGACTCAACCAACTGCAGGTTGAAATCAGTATTTCTGATCAATGGTCAGGAATGCAAAAACACTGTTTTCCATCTGTAACTGGTTGAATCTGCAGATGTGAATACCGAAAGGCCCACTGTATTAAAAAGAAGCCGTGTGTAAGTGGACATGCACAGTTCAAGACTGCTGTTCAGCATAAACTGCACATGCCATTTGCTAGATCTAAAAATGTTAGGAATGTCCCTTAGGTATCTTTTTTGTGAAGTTTTAGCTGAACCATTTCCTGATTGTGCCCAAAGTTTATTCCTTCTTTTCGGTGCCACCAGATGTGAATGCATGAACTTTTGTTATAGACCTAGTGACAGTGATTTGCGATATAAAACAAGAATGTTAGATGTAAATGATAATGTATGTGTGATTTCCTTAAAAGTAAATACATTTGACTGATTTTTGCCTCCTCACTGTATCTGACATACAGTAAATGTTCAAGAAAAATTTCATTAAATTAATGAAACTCTTTACAAACCAGTTCATTAGAATAGTGTGTTTACTTAACTAGATCACAGCCAGCATATGAGAAAAAAGTTTAAGGCTAAATAGAAAAGAGTGGCGAGAAATAGAACACAAGGTGCCTATTTTATCAGAGTATGACATGCATTTAACTTTGAAATATGGTGAATAAATATCAGAATTTAGGAGTATGCATAATATACTTTCTTTAAATAAAAGACAAAAGTAGCAAGATTTTAAAAAATGATATACTATAAAATATTCTATAACTAGGCAGAGATATCTATTAATAGAGAAACGTCTTCACTTAGATAACACATTCATGAATACATAGTTAAATATATGCTTCAGGGAGTATGCTATCTTTAATTGATATTTAAGGGTTAAAATTACTAAGCCAGTTTTATTCAATTTCAGGATGTAAATTACCTAGAGGACTGAAAGTTCTAGAGAAGTCATACGTATAAAACATAAGATCAAATATTTAAGAAAATGCTTTAAGAAATTTGTTTTTGCTGTTCTGTTCTACAAATATTTTTATTTACATTACATTAACTTTGAGATTGCTAGAAGGATAAATCTTTACTTATATGTTATTGAGTTATATTATGCATAGTTAATTAAATACATATATTTTGCTAAGAGCTGTGGGAAGTTAAAAGACCCTAATTGGAAGTTAAAATAACCACTTGATAGGGTAGATAGAAAGATAGAAATGGACAGGAGGAGAAACTAGCCTAGTTAGGAAGCCCCTTACAGCTGTTTCTACTTGGGTCAAGGCCCCTCACATCCATTCTCATTTGGGGTACAAACACCTTGCTTGCTCAGCAGGACAGAGGGCTCACACATCCCAAATCAAATGCTGTTAAAAGAAGAAAAGTGCCAGAGAGAGAGGTAGAACATCTTGCTTATCAGAACTGCTTCTCAGGGCCTTTTTAATGAGCTCAGACAACCTCAGGAGCAAGAAGCAGGGACAGGGGACACCAGTTGGGACAATTAAAGATAGGGAGACAATTCTACCCATAAAAATAACAGCCTTCACACAATGGAAGGAGTTACTGTTTTTCGCTCTCTTGGGACAGCCCACTCCATAACCTTTGTTTTTTTTTTTTAAATTCATTTTTATTGTTAGACTTATTGGGGTGACATCTGTTAGCAAGGATTACATAGGTTTCAGGCATACAATTCCACAGTGCATTGTCAACTTGATGCATAATAAGTTCACCACCTAATGTGACCCCTCTTTCCATCCCCTTATATTTAGCTTCCCCCCTCCTCTCCCACCCACTCCATAACCTTTGTAGTGTACTTTGCTAATAAACTTCTTACTATTCTATGCTTGTACAATCTCTGTCTCTTGACTGAACTCTCCCTTGGGAGGACAAATGCATAATTCTTTTGGAGACACAATAGCCTATGATTTTATGCAGCTATTTTATCAATAACAATGATAAAACACATTCTCTATTTAGTATAATGTGATTGCTACTGGGAAATATTTCACTATTTGCCAATGTGATTTAAAAATACTATCTCACCAGTGAAATTCTTCTATTTACTAAAATGGTAAGTTTCCAAATCCATCTGATTATAGTTCTCTTCTCTTTTCCATCTTTTAAGTTATAAATACTCCTATGCAAATATCCTAACACAATGGAAATGATTTTTTAAAGTGACCATGAGAGGTTTAATATAAGAGAAGGAAGAGGAATTCATTAGAACCTAGTGTTAAGCAATTAAACAATTATAAAAAGCTCTAGCTTGGGGTAGGGTGAACATTGATTAAGCTAAGTCTTCAGAGACGCAGCTCTCAAATCGCACACTGGCATAAAGGTGACTCCTGGTCATGTAAATACTGAGGCACGGAGAGGCTGTGCAGTGTACTGAAAGATAGGAAGGAATGGATGAAGTAAGACTGTAAAAATGTAAAGTCCAGTAATTTGGCAATGATGTAGATTTGGTAGTAGATACAAGATAAAGGTGCCCCATAAATCAGCAGCTAATCTCCGGCTTAATGGTATAGCGGGAAGACATTAATTTAAAAACAGCTTCTAATGCTGGTTGTGGTTTCCCCACTCCTCAGGCAATGTACATGAATAACAGTCCAATAAGGGGACTGAATTGATCGCTCAGAATGGAAACACGTGGGTAACATCATAATGAGACTACCTTCCATTGAGCAGTGATCCCTGGGGGAACAGAAGGGCCATCTCACAGGATGAGGAGTAGGAGTCACGTCATTTCAGTTTATTGAAATAAATAATAACATGTAACATACATTGAGTTCTTACTATGCAGTCACTATCCAAAGTCTTTTGTTTTTAGGTAATAACTTTTTATTTTCTTTTAATTCCCATTTTGGAAATGAGAACAAATCGTCATGAAGAGGTTAACTAGCTTGCCTAGGTCTCGTGTCGCCTAAGCAGCAAAGCTGGGATTTCTTCAGTCTGGCTTCTGAGCCTGGGTTTTCAACCACTTTATGGGCAGAGCTGTGTCCCTTCAAAATTCTTAAGTTGAAGTCCTAACCCCTAATACCTCAGAATGTGATTATACTAGAGATAAGTTCCTTAAAGAGGTAAAACATGCTCATTAGGGTAGCCTTGGTGCAATACGACTGGTGTTCTTATACGAAGAGGAAATTAGGACTCATACATGCACAGAGGGGAGACCATATGCAGATACATGGAAAATAGGGTCATTGACAAGCCAAGCAGAGAGGTCTCCAGAAGAAACCAACTCAGCCAACACTTGAATCTTACATTTCTAGCTTCCAGAACTGTGAGAAAATAAATTTCAATGTTTAAGCCATTTAATCTGTGTTCCTTTTTTAATGGCAGCTCAAATACAACCACTTGTGACACTCCATCTGACCCTATTTACACCCCAAATTGGATTAAATATAAGTTACTCCATGTATTTCACCTAACAGTGACTTCAAAAAATTGGTTTTTAATAAAAGTGTATAAATAGGTGAATGAATAAATAAACGAATATTAGTAGAGAATAATACCGGCAAGCTGAGGAGCCATGGAGGGCATCATTTTCTGTCTTCTTCTATGGTGGCGACGACGTGTTCTAGAGTCCAAGTGCTTTCTGCCTGAGGGTGTAGGGAAGGTCAAGTTCTGCTTGTCGGTAGGTACACAGTCAGCAGAAAAAACTGGGGATTAAAAAGACTGTGCTTCATATCACACTCAGTAGCTCTGTGATTTTTGACAAAGTAACTCTGGGTCTTAATGTTCTAATTTTTGTATTAGATTAACAAGTTATTCTGTGGGCTTGATATGAGAAGTCTGTGAAACAATGTAAAGTGCAAAGCGCAGTGACCACCTTGTAGTAAGCACTGACTAAATATTTGGTGTTGTTGGTCCTATAATACTGTATTCATGACAGTATGTGACACATAATAGATGCTAAATAATTGCTATTATTATTATTATTGCTGTTACTTTAAACAATGGAACAAGTGAGAAAAAACTATATTATTGAATAGGATTTTGTATCTGAAATGGACTTGAGGAACCTTCTATCCCAATTTTTCTTATTTTACAGAAATGACTATTGGAACTGGAATATTTGAAGTAATTTGCTCAAAGATACTCAAACAGTTAGGATCTCAAATCCAGTTTGTCTAATTTCCAGGCAGGCACCCATTTTACTATGTGACTTTCTCAGTGTGTGATACAATTTTTTTAAACTATAAAGCACTGTTCATTTCATCTGTAACAATGACTGGCTTATAAACAATATGCAATCTATCATTGTTGAACTGATTTAGTTAAACTGATGCATCTCAGAATGTGTAAATGTATTCAGATTCATTTATTAAATAACTGGCCAATGCCTGCAGGTGGTCGAGTTTTATTTACCCAATATGAGACAAATACATTTTAATAATAAGGGACATGTAGGAAAAGCTCAATCTTTGGAGATCTGGGAGGTCACACTGCCTGTAGTGAGGCAATGCACACTGCAAGGTTTTAGGGCACCTGAAAAGAGTAAGGAAGTGTCAGGAAGTCTCACTTAAGACAAATTTTACCAAAACAATCTTTTGGTAATGGTTTGCCTATGCTTGCAGTTTCTGAAGTAGAAGCTTGGGAAAGTGGAATTGGTGGGACTTGCATTTATCATCTTCATGCCACAGCGGTATGAAGCACAGGCGTGCCCAGCAAGGCATGAGTACCAGGATTCTCAAGAAAATTTAGCTCCAAGTTGTTGGGACATAATTCTCCATTATTCTGTTGTGTTTCTGTATTTCTCATTGTGTTGGGATCACCAATATCACGCTCAGATTCGGTGATTCACCAGGAGAATTCACAGCACTGGGCAAATACTTGTATTCATAGCTCTAACTTAACACAGTGAAAGGCTAGAAAGCAAAGCCAGCAAGGGGAAAAGGAACATAAGGCCAAGTCCAGAGGAAACTGGGCACATACTTCCAAGAATCCTCTCCCAGTAGAGTCACACAGAACTCAATTGCTCCAAAAGCTAGTTGTGACAAAGTGGGTGGAGTGTGACTGTCGAGCAGGGAAGCTCATTAGAGGCTCTTGGCCCAGGGTTTTTACTGAGAACTGATTAGGAGGCACCTTCTGCCAGACACAAACCAAAGTTCCATACTACCAGAAGGAAAACAGGTGTTCAGTTTTTACAATCTAGTTGCAATGAGCTACTCTTACAATTTACAGAAAATTTTATGTCAGTGTAGAGAACTGCTTACCATTCATGTTCCCAGGTATCAGCCAAGGGCCCACCTTGCAAGCAGGCCTTTCTAAGGATAGCCAACTCAGGTCTGCAAGGTTGACACTTTATTGCACATTCATAAATAGACACAATTACAGTTTTTGTTCCAGAACACCTTTTCCAAGATATTCATATAGTGAACAGCCTTGGAAGATGGATATAAGGTCTCCCTCCAGCACAAAGACTGAGCACGTTTTATTGCAGGCCAGTGTAAAAGATTGGTGTTTCCTATGTTTGGAGGTCCTCATCTTTGATACAAACTTACACTGTGTGTATCAGTCATGTGCACCACCCCACATCACCACCGAGGGACTTGAAAGGCAAGAAAGAACCCATGTGAACTTAAAGCTCATACTTCTTGCTTTGCTGTAAGCAATAAACTCCTTTTGTCTCTGGCCCATGAGCTTCATGTCTTCTACCAGCAACCATGAAATTGTGACAGGCTAAATTACTAGCTTGCCATTAAGGTAAAATCTCAAACCCTCTCGCCTCCAGTCATACTAGGATTCTCTGAGGAGTCTATGGAAAAAGTGGAGTTAATTGCAATAAGAGTTCTGGAGCTCATAGAACTAATTTGATTATAGGTTGGCCTCTGTGGGTGATTATACCCAAGATATCTGCTCTTTACTTAAGGCAATGCAATTGATCACATATGTCACTCACTGGTAGTAATAGATGACATACCGTGGGGTACAACTTACAAATTAAAAATTTTTAAGAAAGGCTGGGGCAGACAGAAACCAAGTAGTGTCTAGAAGCTCTTCTTTAATAGTTTAATTTGCTGGGCTTTATTTTAATTTTAAGGCTAGATGATGTGTTATTCCTCTTACCTTCCTAAATACACCCTGAACACTATGTCATTATGTGTTCTTTTTGGTTTTTGTTATTTAAATGAAAAATTTCAAAACAAACTCTGCAACTTCTTTGACTTTTTTGAGGTACAACGTAAATTTAATACATTATTAGGGCTTAAGATTAATGAGTTTTGACAATTGTACACACCCATTTAACTATTACGCAAAACAAGAAATAAAATTGTGTTGTGCAATATAATAACTGCTAGCTACATGTGGCTATTTAACATTCAATTTTAATTAATTAAAGTTAAATAAAATTTAAAAGTTATTTCTTCAATCACACCAGTCCCATTTCAAGTTCTTAATAGTGGCCACAGTCATATAGCTATTGGACGTATTGGACAGCATATATTTAGAACATTGCAGAATATAATATGAATGTCCTTTTAAAATTAATAGCAACATTAGAAGGTAGTATTTTTTTTACTCATAATAATAATTTTGATATTCATTCACATCATTGTGCATTTCCTGTAAAAATACAGATGATTCAAAGATGCAGATACAACTATTGCTAAAAATTATTTGGGGTTAATTTTAAATAACATTCAAGGAAGAAGTCAGAACTAAAAATAAATCTCTGTTTTCATTTATTCATAACTCATACACAGAGATACCTCTACTGACTTACAATAAACATTTACACAGCCACACCCACACATATACAAACACACACACACACACACACACACATACACTACTATAGGCACCCATTTCTTCAAGTAATATGATTTTTCTTAACTTTCTAAAAAGTATAGGCATTCTCATGTCACTAGCTCACCATTTTTCCAACTGAAAAAATAAATAAACAACTGTCTCAAAAACAGGTAATGTCAAATGCCATCTGCCTTTGGGACTGAAGCTCACTGATGCACATTTTTATTTCAATTTTAAAGCTATAAAGGGAAAAGTTACTTTTTCATATTAAATGTATTGGGCTGACATTGATTAGTAAAATTACATAGGTTCCAGGTGTACAGTTCTTCATCTGAAAAGTTACATTTTTAAAGAAGCTAAATATAAGGTGATGGAAAGAGAAGTCACATTAGGTGGTGAACTTATTATACATCAAGGTGGCAATGCACTGTAGAATTGTATGCCTGAAACCTATGTAATCCTTGCTAACAGATGTCACTCCAATAAGTCTGACAATAAAAATAAATTAAAAAAAAAGAATATGAAATTTCTGGTTTTTGAGTTACCAAATAGATCTTGAGAATATTAACAGCTTTATAACTATGGCTTCCAGAAACTGAAAAACCTAATTGCATTAGGAGTGAGTTTCCTTTCCCTGGAGATATTCAAGCGAAAACCGCACGGCCACTCTTTCTGAGTCTTTCAGAAGGCATCAATCTGCAAGGCAGTCAGTTAAATTAGATGCACTCTGAGGTCACTTCCAAACTGTAGTCTCTGTAATTCTACCAATTTCTCCTGGTTTTAACATCTTAACCATATTCTATCAGGTTTAAGGGGCTTCTAACATGATTGCTTTGTCTATATTCTTTTTTTGAAACAAGCTGGGAATAATGAGGGCTGTCCAGAAAGCATCCAGCCATGTAATATGAAAAATAGATGCATTTATGCTGGATTTTTTCCGGGCAGCCCTCATACATACAGGCACATTGAAATGAAAAGGAGATGTGAAGAACTGGTTAGGCTTTAGTTGACTATAAATTTTCTAATTGTCTAAGGCTAAAATACATCTTTGAAAGTGATCACTTACGTTTTTCAAGTTTTCAAGTTAGTGTAAACAACTAACTGAATTAATTGGGAGCATTTAAATATTCAAAGAAAACTTTCAGAGGTTTACCCTGTTTTTCAGACAAGAAATGCATTAACCCCTACATTACGTTCACAGGAAGCAAAAGTACCTATACCACCAATATGCTCAATTAATGAATTAATTACTAAGACATTTTAGTTTTTGAAATTATGAATATTTGTAAGGGTTAGGTAGAGGAGGTTTTTGAGAAAGGTGAAGTAGAGAGGAGCTCTGAGGTGAAGTTATAAAAATGAATTAAAAACATCCAAAGGAAGCAGAAAGAAAGAGAAGGTATAATTGGATTTTTAATAGAATTGCTGAAATAGATTCAAGTTCAAAATTTTATGAAGCCTTCTGTTTTCTCAGTTACCAGGTAGCAAGAAATATTCTGTTGGCAACTCATCTTATCTGCAACCATACACACCTTTTTAATTAATGAAGTACATTCTTCTTTTTAGAATATCAAAGTAAAGAAAATTGCAAACACAAATCATTAGTTTTGCATAAAAATTAAGAAACGGCTTTTGTGTATAAATTCAAAATAATTATTTGAGAGCATACTATTCACACTTGTATAACGTATCACTGAGCTAAACATTGTTTTTGTTGTTTCATTGTTATTCAAAAAAGTATTGAGAAAAATATGCCATCCTCATTTTCTATCCATACAACTCAAATGCGAATCTTGCTCAACCTATTTTAATACTTACTCAATTGTACTCTCTCATTGTGTTCTTCAGGGTACATTATTTTTCAATTGTATTCATGACATTTTCTATATGTTTTATCTCTTCAGGAAGATAGAAAACTTACAAAAAGTCTTGAGCCAACCCTTTTGATTTTCTATTAATTTCTTCCAAATCCCCACAACATTGTTTTACTGACAATTCCGAATATATTTTATTAATCTAACAATAATTCCATATTTTTGTTATTCCAAAATAATTTCAGTTAATCACATAAAGTGTACCTCTAAACATGCACATAACTACTATTCAATTTATCAGTGTTTAATATGTGGTATGTTTTTGTTAGTACAGCCAAATAAAAATGACAAAAAATTAATCCCTCTTACACAGTGAAAACTTCTCAAAGACAAGAGCCATTTGATTTCATTTCTTCACTGAGCTCACCATCGTATGCTAGACTATTATTTGCTAAATTTCATCAGAGACTTTGGGTAACTACATATTCATAAATGACTTTGGGAAACAAGAAATAGTCTCTAATTTTTAAAATGACAAAAATACATGGTTTATATACCTTTCAAATAATTTCATTCAATTTCCCTTATTTTTTTATTTATGTAAATACCAGACACAGGCCCTTAAGAATATCCTAGTTAACAACAGAAGACATTGGTGAGTTATGACATGGGACATACTCCAGCATGTGGCTTTGAAGGTATCCATGAAACAGCCCTCTTTGGTTTTTCAGGCCTGTTCATCAGAAGCTATCATGGTTAGATGCTATTGAGTAAGTTCCATGGTTTTTAAACATTTACTTCTGACACCCAAGGAATTTGAAACTTCTCTGTATTTTGTGACTTTTATTCAACAATGTCCTGTTTGAAGTATATGCTAATTTAAAAATTAATTTGTACATTCTATTTTATTTAGTATAATAAATTAGGTATAAAATTAAGGTATCATGTATCTCTAATTCCACAATGGAAGAGTGTTCAGTATTTGTGTGTGTTTTAAATAAAATCATGATCATACTGTGCATAAAACTTTGTGGTTTGTTTTACCCAATAACCCAATATTATGATAAGCGCAGTTTCTCACATCATAATTTACTTTCTTTCCAAACATATTTTTATTCATTTATTTTATATATATATATATATATATATATATATATATATATATATATATATATATATAAATCTAATATATATACTATTGTTTCAGAATCTTGTTTATTTTCTATCACTGTAACAAATAATACCACAGTAAATTTCATAGAAGATTTTACTTTTTGAAATCTCCACATTTTTCCTTTAGACAATTGCTAGAAGTAGAATTATCAGACTAAAATTGTAAATAAAATTTTAAGGCTCATTGTTGATACTATAAAATTCTCTCAAAAAACATTTTAGTAGTTTAAACAAACTTCAAGCATTTACATGTCAATTTTTTATTTGTTTGTTTGTTTGATGTTGAAACATGCTTGCCTTCATGTTGATATTTGGTCATATCACTGAAATGTTAGTAATTCCATACACTGTGCATTGCATCCTAGATCTCCCTGACTCATCTTACACAGCACATATACAAACATGGACTTGTGAATGTGTACATACCAACACATGCACACAAGAGTGAAAAAAGGAGGTTCTCCACATGTAAACTAAAGAGTCTGAGAATTCTTACTGTCTGAGTTGCTTTAGTTATTAATTAAATTAAAGGTAATATTATAAATAAAAAAATTCTCTAAATAGAATTTTATTTTGCAACTTCTTTGTGCCTGCAAATAAAATACCATTATTCTTTTATGTTCATGATTGGATTCATGAAAAAGAAGAAAAAATAAAAGGAAGATACTTAAAAATCCATTAATTTCCAAAATTGAAAATCTGCATTTCTTTGCGCAACAGACTCCTTCAATAATGGATATTTGTAAAAATACACTATTCACTCTGTCAGTGAGATAAGAAGTTGAAATGCGTGGATTACTCTAAGAAATTGAAATTCAGATATTGTTTATCTGAATGTACTATTCACATAAAAATGTAAATTCAAACTGTTTTAATATGAGTATTGCTAAATATTTTTTTAACATTTTAAAACACTTATTTGCAAAGATTTTGCTTTTATGTTGTGATAATATTTTATTATTTACTTGATTTTTGGGGGGGATGTATATATGGTTGCATGTATCTGTTATATTATCTCAAGGCTAACACTGATTTGTTTATTCATAAATACATAAATGTTAGATATACAGAATGAAATAACTGCATTACTTATTACATTAGTTATTAGTGAACTATAATTTAGATTCCTGGCCTCTGGAGAACAAGATACACATTGTTCTGCAATGCTATTTTTGGAGCATTCTATAATAATCGAGTCATAAAGAAATGGAGCAGCCCAATTAATTAAAAAAGCTATGGTTGTATCCTTCTTTTAGCCCCCAAATAGGAAAAGAAATCACATAATTTTGGCTGCTTCCGAGTGTGGTATGAGAACAACTCCAGGATAGTAAACCAAATATTTAAAATTAGAGAATTTGTGATTCCCTAATACTGTATGTTGTTGAGAATTTTTACATGCCTATTTGCCATATATATTTTTTTTTAATTTTTATTTTTATTTGTTTTGGTGAGATGTCTGTTAAATCTTTTACCAATTTTTAAAGTAGTGTTATTTATTTTGTTATTGTTGAGTTTTAAGTGTTCTCTGTATACTTTGGATACAAGTTGTTTTATGCTTTTTTAACAGATATGTGTTTTGCAAATATTTTCTTTCTGTTTATGGCTTGTGTTTTCATTCTCTTAACTTGTCTTCTGCAATGCAGAAGTTTTTAATTTTAATGGAGTCCAGTTTATCAGTATTCTTTGTTATGGTGTTGTATCTAAAAACTCCACCAAACTCAAGATTCTTTCCTAGTTTATCTTCCAGAAGTTTATAGTTTTGCATTTTACATTTAGGTCTGTTATCCATTTTGAGTTAAGTTTTGTGAAAAGTGTCCAGATTCATTTGTTTTTCCTTTGGCTATTCAGTTGTTCTAGTACCATTTGTTGAGAAGACTATCTTTTCTTTATGGACTGGCCTTGGCTCTGAGAAAACCTGTGGCAATTAGAATCTGAGTACAGAATGTCCTGAGTGTATTTTTAAGTGGTTACTTTTCCCCCCTCCCTGTGCTAGAAACACAAGGAGATTTTTCTCCAATCTCTTCCCTGAGAACCTGCTTCGGTTCTTGGAGGTAGAACCCATGAGAGTGTGGGTTCTCCTAGAATCCGAACAAGAGCTTTTCTACACTGAGACTCCAACCATCATCTGTCAGAGTTTAAATATGTGTTTCTACTGGTACTGTCCTCAGAGGTGAACTTCTTTGTCTCCCATTTGTAGAGTAGTAACTTACTCTGTGACCCCCATGACCTGATGAATCTAAGAAGAGTTGTCGTTGTATAAATCGTTCAGCTTTTTTCTTGAAAAGACAGAGCGATGACTCTAAGCTCTTTACACGTCAGGCAGAAAGCAAATCTATCTTTTTATCAACTTGACAGTACTTTCCAAGTAACCTTATGTAACTGAACATTGAACAATATCATTACTTTTGAAAGCGTTTTCTAGGTATGTGAATAGATACTCAACTAGAACACGATTTGACTATAAAACAAAATTGGTGCTCATTGATCTCTCAAAAGGCCGCTGATTCATGGCATCCCTTTCTCTCATGTGATTTTACTTGAGAAATAAAATGAAAGAGGACCATAGGGAACAGAACTGTAACTTCTAGCACGGTCAGGTTGCGGGAGATTATTCTGGGTACATGGGACAAGTAGACTTGTCCCAAACTGAGCAAATTATTCAATAACTTGGGCCAAGCTTTGCAGGTCTGGGGCAGCAATTTTCTCTGTAACAGAAAAGTACCTGGAGGAAGAGTAGTAACTAGCTTTGCCCTGTGAGCAGCTTAACCTTGAGGGGAAGAAAAAAAGAGCACGGCCATGCATATCGAGTTCTTGCTCCCACACTCTCTAACTAAGTCTCACTTCACAACCCTTTGGGGCGAAATGAGTAATGGTACAGATAGAGACTAGGAGTGCACATAAGCAAATTCTGTCCATATAAAAACTAGTAGAGTGGGGGAAAGCCATTCTACTCTAATAACAGAGTTTAATAACTTTCAACATTACTGAGCCTTTATTAGGCCAATGTCCGCAGAGATTTTCCAAGAAGGTCAGGCTAGCCTTGGACTTCCCAACTCAGCTTTTCTTACTATCTGATTAGATCTCTCGAACTGCTAGTCTGCAACCAAGAGCACACTTCGCTCTGTTATTCTGCATTCAGTATTGTTTTCCCTTTCTTCATTTCTGCCAACATTTTAAAAGCGAAATTTTACCTACATTGTAGATATGCACCTTCTCTTAATCTATAGGCAGCAACGCTAGGCCTTATTCCAGACGGCAATCCTGTCCTGTACCTGAGTAACAACAGCTCTTCTCACTACGCAAGGTGCAGACTCTTCATGTTGCCAGTTCTCACCAGTTACCCACGGGGACCACAGTGCCCTTACATATTCATTTATGCATCTGTCCTCTGAAGGCATATGGATGTGTTGTCACTGCTCTTAAGATACCCAACTTTAGTCAAACTTCAGCAGTCCTGTCTTATCTGTAGGTAACATCTGGAACTGCTCTGGAATTATAAACCCAGGAGACCCTGAGCTTCCTCTTTTCCCATCCACACACTTGTTTCCCCCCACCCCACGTGCCTGGTCCATTTATTTTGAAGCCTGCCCCTTCCCCTGACTTTCACTTTAAGGTTGGCCTGACAAACCCAGTTATGCCCATGTACGATATGCCCAGGCCCCGAGGTCTTGTGTATATAACATGTTTAAATCTCTGAGCAGCATAGCTGTAACCCATAGAACCAGAACCGGAGATAAAGGCTGCTTCGCCTACATTTTCCACATGGACCTGTGGGTAACTCCCCGTCCTGCCTCAACTTGACATAAGCTCAGGCTGCACTCTTTAGGGTGTAATTGTACTGTTGGTCCTGAGACAGAGGCAGAGTCAAAGAAGCTGGTCATCCTGCCAAACTGACGGAACCAGAGCAGATGGAAAGCCAGAGGGACACAACATAAATACGAGTAGGAAAAATTTGGCGTTGGCTTATAATCAGGAATTTTTAATAAGCATTAAATTACACTGGCTGAGGGGAAGTTGTGTGTTTAAATCAGGGTTTTTACTTTTCATGATATTATAGTTGATGCCCAGAAAGAGAGACAAAAGCAGATTTATCTATGAACAAGATTATCTTAAAACAAAATTTTTAATCTTTTTCAACATTCAAACAGCTCTCTGTTTTATTTTCACTTTACAAAGATAGCAATCACTTCATTTGTACAGTCTCAATTATGCTTGCTTCTACATTAACACTTAAATACAACTGGCCTTGGCTACTGACTTCCTTTTGAATATACATCACATGACATTTGTGTCTTTTCTTCAAAATCTTTTGTTATAAAGTACGTGTGAATCACAAGCAGCCATTGCTGGAAGTTTTGACTCAGTACTCCCTGAAGTTTCTTTTTAAAAAATGCAGATCCCTAGGTCTTGCCTCCAGGAATTTTGTGGAGGTGGTAGGGTGAGGGGCTTGTAACAATCACACTAGATGATGCTGATGCAAAAATCTATGAGCTACACTTGGGGGATCTGTTCTTGTAAAAAAGTAGTCAAGATAATCCGCCCCCCACCCCTGATCCTCAGAAAGGAGAAAAGAATAATTTGATTCTTAATAGAGTTTTTGCTGTTAATAAAATGATGCATTTTTAGTGTTTTGGTCCATCCATGTCCCCATCTCCACTTCAGGAGTCTCACAAGTGTCCTGAGTCACTCAAGCAGGGCTGTTCATGCTCCACAGGTCAGTGTCGTTACACGTGGGTGGCTCTCTGGCCCTACTCACAGCACATGGCAGAGGCTCTCTGCTTGCTGGTTTCAAGCTTTCCCCTCTAACTTAACCTTCCCTTCCTCTTTCTCTGCCTTCTGCCTCTTCCTTCAACTCTAGCACCTTTCATTTAGTCTGTGAATAGAATAATGCTCCCCGCAAATTTTTATGAATCGGTAGGATTAACCACTGGTTTTTTAAGTTAATAAAGTATTCACAATCTTAATTTTCTGGTTCAACAGTGGATTACAAGTGTAACAGTCTAGGAAAGAAGAAAACAGCACAAATGAAGGAGTTTACTGAGGGACAATGGAAACCCCTTAAATAGAACTGCCATGTAGCCAAAGGACACTCTGAGTCCTCTGAAAAAAGCTTGATAATGAGTATCATGTCTTCAATTCTATGGAAGAATCTGGTAGTGGGGATAGAATAGGCACGAACCTTTTTAAATGAAGACAACAAAAAGCAATGACTCATTGCCTATTGGTGATATGGTTAAAGTTTTCTCCAAAATCTTAAAACTTGGAGATAAAATGAAGGTAAACTGAATACTGACTTGATTGTTTTAAATGAGAAATTATCAACATTCTGTCCTGTAAAAGGTGAGTTTAAAAAATTTTTTTCTCCCATAGCACTCCTGAATGCTTAGATCCCATCAAAAAAGGGCATTGTGAATTCTTGTTTAGCCATGATATAGTAAACACATTTTTTACCTTTATTGTCTTTCAAATTCCTTTAAATTAATAATGATGAGGAGGTTTTCAAAGAGATTATACTCCAAGTAAAAAGAAAAGAGCAGCAGTTGCATTATTTAAGCTAAAAAGCAGATAGAAAGGTATTATCTGACTTAGCAAAACAGAAATCTGACAGCAAAGCTAGTAGTCATGAAAATCCCAATTACATGATGGCTTACATGCAGAACCACAGCAAGGTTCACAATGATGCATTCACAGTAGCTCTGGAAGTGTCAGTGGAATTGAAAGAATTTAGTCTAACAGATTCCTTTTCATCAACTGACACAGCAAAGAAATAACCTATCCCCATTCCAGCAGAAGACTGGTAGCTTACTCTATGGAGATACTGAATCCAAGAAACTGAATCCAGGCACACTGGGTACTACCAGGCTCTGGAAGCAATACTGAAATGGGAATTAATTGAAGAACTATCTTCCAACCCATAACACTCACAGCCTTTTCTTTATTTTGCTCTCAGGAGGTTGGTAGGATTCTCTCCTTCAAGCATGAGATTAGGAAATTCTCTCATAGGAATTTATCATCCCAAGGGGAAATGAATCTATTGATTTTGAAAATCGGACATCATGCAACAATTTCCTAAGAGATTTTTCAAATTAAATTGCCACTTGCTACTGAGAAATCCTTTCCGCGTGCTAAGAGTTTCCAATCAGCTTTTTGGTGCTTCACTCTTAATATATTAGACAACCAAGGATTGCCAGGTACTTGAGAAAAGCTGTGTCATGAAATATAGAGACTGAAACAAACAAAATAAGAGGAATTAAAAATAAACAGGGTCAATTCCAAATAAGAAGAAAAGACTTCCATAATGACAAAAATTATGCGATATCCTATGATAAATGATATATCCTCAAAAAAATTATATATTTGAAAAATGAAAATTTCAACAGAAAAGAGTTATTGTATCTAAAACATAAAATATCACATAAATCAATAACATTGATGCCTGAATATAAGTTAGTGGATAATATCTGCATTTGAATAAAACTCCACCAAACTGTACAAGAATGCTATAAGAATATAGACAAATAGAAGAACTAAATTCAAACTAAATTGGCTGAGGCTGGTTACTTCTGTGATGTGGGAATCAAGGACTGGAAGGGGAGGCAGTGGAGATCAGGAAACTGCTGTTTTTGTTCTTTCACTCTTTTAAATAAACTCTGTGAAACTAATTTTTAGAACTACTTCTATGTATTCTTATGTTAAATAATGTTACATTATAAAAACACTTTATTGATACCTAGAAAATTAAAAAATCTTCATTATGTGTGTGTGGATTTTTTCCTGACAAATGAGAAAAGTGTGTAGCACCTGATATGTTATTATAGATCCTAATCTTACTGCAGTTCTTGGATAGATAGATTCCAACCAGGAGGCTGAAGATTGCAAAATTGGATATGGGAAGCATGTAGTCCCGAGAATTACTGAGCTTTAAAACCACTGAGCTATCTATTTCAAATGCCACATAATAAAGGTCTGGTTGCTATCTTAAAATGCATAGTTTTAGAGTCTGCTGTCTATAACAGGCCCATGGCGGTGCAGTGCACAATAAATATATGTTACTTTTTATTTTATGTTAGAGACATACAGATACAATGTGAAAGAAAATCCATTCTTTAAAAAAGTAGGATTCCAAGTAAATCGCACACATCAAGAAAAAAGCAAAATTTAGTTTACCAAGATTGCTATTGTAACAGGCTGTTGGATTCCTTTGGTATACTATTAAAACATTTATTATATGCAGATTTCCAGGAAAGCACAAACAAATCAGAACAAATTGGAAGAAGCTATTTTGTCTGTTTGTGTTTCCACGCATTCTAGATTTAGGACTGAGGATGAAAAACTGATTTAAATGTGGTTTACTGTGCTTCATGAGACGTGCTGATAAATTTCCATGATAAATTTCTTCCTTTGCTTTATAAAAATGTGCCCATGGCCTTTAAGAACACAGGGTCTTTACTTTCAAAAGCTTTATTGTCCACTCTCACCAGAAATAAATAGTCAAGATTAACAATTTAGAATTTTAGTAAAGAAAAAAAATAATAATTCTCAATGTTTAATAGAGTAAGCACTTTATGAATGATTTTTTAAATGAATGCTGACAATTCTTATAGGACTTTATTGTTTACAATACGTAACCATGTATTATCTCACCTGATCTTATCAAAATGATGTGGTAGGCAAGGCAGTTATTTTCCTGAAAAAGAAATTAGGTTCATGAAAATTCCAGAAATTGCTCAATGTCCAGGGAACAAGGCCAGTCCTATTTTACAACTTCTTTTCTCACTCCAGGTTCAGTACTTGCCCTTAATTCTCTATCCCTCCATGAAGCAGCTATTAATAGACTATTGATGTTTTACCTGAAGAGGAGCAAAGGGGCCTGATCTTTAAATTGGCTATCCTGAACAGGTGTCTTCAAAAGCCCAGTTTATTATGGAATCACATGAAGTGCACTATCCTGCTCATGTGTGACATCTCTGAATACGTGGAAAAGACATACCAGTGAAATCCTCCTGAGTTCTTTGTCTTCAATAGATAGCTGAGACATAATAATAAGCATAATAACAATGATAGTGATGATGATGATGATTTTGGTAGCTAACAATGATCACTTACAACTTGGCATGCACTGTCCAGGTGCTGTAATATCTCAACGTACTCAGTCCTCATCATAATTTTATGAGATTGATACTAGAATTATACTCATTTTACAGATGAGGAGAATGAAGACCAGAGACAGCTCATTAACCTAAAGATAGGCAGCTAGAAGATGGAAGAGCCGTTTTTGTTGCCAGAAACTGGCAACCAAAAAATATCTATGCCTAAATCCTCTAGTTATTTATGTCTTTGTAACATTCTCTTTTACAACCACTGGTACACATGTAAGGTGAATTTGTTTTAGGACATAGAAACAATATTCTTCCTGAAGCTGTATCACTGATATAATATTATGTGTATTGTTATAATATTATACATGTTATACATATTAAAAATACACAAGAGTGTATATGCAATATAAATACATGATTATATATTATATATCCTATAATATCATATATATGCAGCTTGTCTAGAAAAAATTCAGCCATAAATATCTTTATTTTTCATATTGCATGGCCAGATACTTTCTGGACAGCCCTCATATACAATATACAATAATATATTATATACTCTAGAAACACTTTTTTATTAACCTCACAGTTTCTGTGGTACCCAGTAAAGTACTGAACAAAGAACAACACATTTGGCAATATTTTTTATACCTAGTTGAAAGGCTCACTAAGTAATATTATGTATCCAAATGAAAACCGTGAATTTTTCAATGAGCAGGACCAGAAGTGGCTACTAGTTAGTCAGGAAGCAATTGTGAGCTCTAGGCTACCCACAAGATTTTAGCCTTGAAGTTATAAAGCTTCATGCCTCAAATGTAAATGCTATTAGGCAAGAGACATCTGGGTGGACAAGGATCATCACTTCAGTCCGGCTTTGGAAATCAGCTTTGCCAACCACAAACATTCGGAATCTTAAAAGCAAAAACATTTTTAAAAGCAAAAACATTCTTTTTATCTTCCACATATCCAGATGCCATCCTGAAAAGGAGCCAGGAAGGCATTAGGGAATTGAATCTCTGCAAAACTAAGACTTTTTCCTATTTGCGAATAAATATTACATAAAAGAAGCTATTTAGATTCCTGATTTTGAACATGATAGTAGTGACAATGAATTTCTATTCCCTTTTCAGTCACCTTGTGATAACTTGAGACAACGACTCGATTAGTCCCAAACAAAATAAAGGCCTTATATTTTCATTCAACACAGAAGTATAGTTTGAATAAATTTGTTTAAACATAAGAAGGGACTCAAAAAAGTATGAAATTTATTTATAAAAATTGTACATTTATTGTTACATGTTTAAACTTCAGTCACCTTCAAAGTACTCTCCATTTGATGCAATACACCTCTAGAGAGCCTTTTCCCACTGCTCAAAACAGTTTTTTAATTCATCCATTTTGATGCCTTTTAGTGCTTCTGCTGTTTTTTGTTTCACCTCTTCTACACTGACAAAACATGTTCCTTTAAGGACTTTTTTCATCTGAAAAAACAAATAAACAAAAAAACGTCGCTTGGGAGGGATTGAGTGAATGGAGCGGGTGGGGCATGGGGTCATGTCACTTTTGGTCAAAGCTGCCGAAGCCTCAGCCAGCGCAGTGTGGGCGGGTGTGTTGTCATGGTGGAAGAAGCAGTCATCTGCCACAACTCGGGACGTTTCTCTTGCAAATCATGACACAACCTTCTCAAAACTTCCAGATAAAAGCCTTGGTTGATGGTTTGACCCAGAGGAACAAATTCTGAGTGCACAATCCCTCTCACATCAAAGAAAAATAATTGTGGTTTTGGGGCGGTGTCCCCCTCATATTTATATACCTTGCTAGATCCATTGATGATGGCTGTGATTGAAATATGCCTCTGTCATCTTATTAAACCCACCATCTCCTTGTCTATGCCTGTGGCCTTGCTCACCTGCCTTAGTCTGTGTGTATGCCCCTCCCCCACTAGCTTGACCCCTTCTGTCCTAATCTGAAGCTTCTGTTACTTTATACTTTAGCCTCACACTTACTCTTCCTCTCCGTTCTTCCCTCTCTCCTGTCTCTCCTTGCTCTTCTTTGTTCCCCCCTAAATTAGTTAATTCTATGGTTGTCACAAAAATTACAGTCAAAAAAGAAAATCCTGCAGAGCCCGTTGTTATTGGAAAAAGAACTAGCCACAGGTTTGGAAGCAGAGTTGCGAGGCGAATGATAGAAGAAGATAAATGACATGGTGCAATGCAGTCTCAGGACAGGAGACAACAGTGCCAGGGCCTCGATGTCGAAGAGAAGGGAGGGAGACGGAGCAAGAAGGCCCTGCCAGACTTCATTGTGTTCTAACAGGAAGGTTTAATAAATAGAGTTAAAAGTGTCCTCTTTAGTTAAAGGCACGTCGACAGTGTAAGCAAAAGGCCACTCGATATGTTTCCCGTAAAATGTTCCAAATCCTTCTGCAGTTTGGAGCACGCACAGACGAGAGCAGCCTCTTCTCCGGAGCCAGCTGCCCTTACCGCGCGCTTTGGGGAATGTGCGTGTTTTACCCCACACGTGGTTTTACTGACTAAATCCTATTTTCCTGGGTGTCTCCGTATCCCAGTGTAACAGTTTGTAGCTCTCTGATACACGTTTCCCATGTCTGGAGCTCCTTCTGATGTTTTGCCACTGCTTCTGCTCCTAAACACAAATCTTGAAGTGAATAATACTCATATATGAATGGACAAAGCTAGTTACAGAAATAATATTGTATATCATATACAGAAAAAGGTGTGAAAAAAAATAACCTGGTTTTCTGTAGGGAGTAGGATGACTAGGTTAGAATGAGTAGGTTGGGATACCTTTCAGCCATATCAATGTATTGTAAATACTTTAGTAACTTGCCATTTATAATTTTAAAATGGCAAAAATATGAACTCTTGCATCTGTTCAAAGATGGGGAGAGAAGGCAAGTGGAAGAAAGAAAAACCCACCCAAAATGGCTGAGCACAGCTCCCTCTCTTCTGCGGCGAGGGCATTACTCGGCGTGACGCGGGGACAAGCACTCACAGACTGCTCCCTGGGCACACTGCGTGGGGTGGTGTTCCAGTGGAGAGTTGTCTGCTGTTTTGTGAGCAGAAGTTGCTAATGCCTGCAAATTGATACTATTCTCCAATCTGAGTTATAAAGGGAAAGCAGATGTTCATGTGCAACTAACCCAAACACATTGAGAAAGGCTACAGACATTTTCCCATTTCAATTACCATAATTTAATGTCTAGAATACATGCCCAAATGCTTTTCATGGCAGAGGATCAGCACATCCCCTGTAATGCAAACCAAGTCCCCAAACTCCTCTATATGCATTGCTCATTTTCAGAGAAGGAATCATTACACTGAATATGAGTTCAAAATGTTCTGACGTGCTCTTGTTCCTATATTTTCAAAGATTGCAAAGGTTCGTTACCCAGTAATTCTCATTATAGATTCCTTAGGAGTTGTTTACTTTCTAATATTTGTATGCTGTGACTTCCTTTAATTGTTAATATTTACCTGAATTTGCTGGGCCATATCTCAAATAATTGCAATAATGTCCTGTTACCTCATGCTTCTCTTTCCAGGACATTGTCATGAAATGGCAAATGTGCCTTCTTTTGGAGCATGTAAAATGATTACCATATGCTCAATTATGAGCAGCTATTGCAACAGACCAAATATTTTATTTTTCTAAAATAAAAAAAGCAAAAATAGCATTTGATTAGAATGGAAGCACAAATAATGATTAGTTTATAAGCGTAGAATATGAAAAGCATTAAAATATTCATGGTGGATTACAAACAGAAAAGAAACCTAAAAATGAGTATAATAGACACATATGCATATTAAAATGTATTACCAAAAAATACACATGTTAGTCATTACTTATTGGCAGATATTATGAACATTTTGCATTTCTATTTTTTTGGCATCTGTATTTTACAAAGCTTCTATAATTTACATTAAGAAAAATTCTGAGTACCTAAGGTGATAAAGAAAATTTGCTTTGAAATAAAATTTAAAGAAACATAAAACTTACACAAAACTTTGATGTTCCTTAATACCTCAAACTAAAAAAATGCTTGTACTTCAAAAATCTATTCATGTATTTTCATAAATACATTATAATATGGTCATATAATATATCCGTTGCAAGAACAACAGAAAAATACTACCACCATAGAAAATGATTTGAAGTTTGGTCAATTACTTTCACATAGCTTTTGTTTTGTTTTTATGTATTTATTTTTTTGTATTTTTTATGTATTTTTTAATGAAAGATGCATTCATAAGGAAAATAATTGAACATTACAAATACGGAAAGTTAGATTCTCCCCCACCCTGAATTCCTTAATCTTCCTTCCCATAACAAAGAGTATTACCTTTACATAAAGTATTTATCTAGTGAGATGGGACACTCACTAGAAAACAGGTATAGCCTATGGGTTTTTTGAATGAATCTTTACAAAGTCTAGCAATTAAATTCAGGAACTCATCCTATAAAAAGTGCTACATACCTCATTGCTGAATATCACTATGGTCACCTTCGAAGTACTCCCCTTGGGAAGCTATGCACCAATGCCAGCACCTAGTATATCCTGCAAATCAGTTTTGGAACTCTGTCTGGAATGGTTATCAAAGCTGTCATTGTATTACCCTTGATGTCCTTACTATCATCAAAATGTCTCCCTTTCAGTATTTGCTTTATCTTCAAGAAAAGAAAGAAGTTATTGGGGGCCAGATCAGGTGAGTAGGGAGGGTGTTCCAATATAGTTATTTATGTATTGACTAAAACCTCCCTCAAAGACATTTGCTGTGTGAGCTGTGCATTGTTATGAACCATGAGTTTTTGGTAAAAAGTTCAGGTGATTTTCATCTAACTTTTTCACACAATCTTTTCAGCACTTCTAAATAGTAAACTTGGTAGACTGTCTGCTTGGTACAAATTCATAATGAACAATTCCTCTAATATCAAAAAAAGTTTATCAACATTGTTTTGACATTTGATTTGAACTGACGGAATTATTTTGGTCATGGAGAATTGGCTGACTTCCGTTGTGCATTTTGACACTTTGTCTCAGGGTCATATTGGCACACCCACGTTTCATCACCAGTGATAAGATAATCCAAAACATCGTCTTTGCTCTCCAAAAGGTCTTGGCAAACTTCAACTCTCCTTTGCTTTCGTTCATCGGTGAGCTCCTTCGGGACCATTTTTGCACACACCTTCTCATGCCAAGATTTTCAGTTAAGTGTTCTTAACTGGTTTTTCAAAATGTTTCTCCATCAATATTTACTTGGTCTGCTACGCTTTCACAGTAAGCCAATGATTTTGATGCACAATTCAACACATTTTTGCAATGTTTTCATCAGTTTTGCTCCTTACTAGCCACCCTGACCTCTCTTCACCAGTGATGTTTTCTCTCCCCTCAGGAAAATGTTTAATCCATTTGTACACTGCCATTCATGGCACTATCCCCATAAACTTGGACTAACATGTCTCTGATTTCACTTCCACTCTTGCCGAGTTTAACAAGACATGTAATGTTTGTTTGTTGCTCTAATTCAAGCTCCGATATTCTTGCAATGACACACAAAAACATGCAACAATAATCAATGCCACTCAGCAAGACACTGCCATAGGTTGACATGAACACAGGTGTAAGATACAGACATACCAAGGTTATGACACCTTACTGAGTTGTTTGTACAGTGCTGCCAACGTAGCACATGATGGCAAGGTTGCGAACTTAATTGTCGGACCTGGTATATAAAGAGATAACATAAATGATTTTATACAGTGCTCTCCTCTGTTCTTTATTCATTAAAAATTGTTTTTAATCTTTTCATAAAAATATGATACACATTTTTAAGAGATTGCATATTGTTTCATTGTCTGGCTCTAGAATAATTTATTTAATAGATCCCATATTAAAGATTTTGATTATTTAGATCAGTGTTTTCTACTTCACATTTTGATCAAATAGTCTCTGTACATATATATGAGTATATTTATTAGATATATTTTTGAAAAGGCAATTTCTGGGTCAAAAGAATGCACTTTAAAAAATACTTTTGATATAAGTACAAAAATTTTCTTCATAGATTTCTAACAATTTATGTCAATATGTCACTATAATATTTCACTTCTTTTCTAACAAAATGTATTTTATTATTAAACAAATATTTAAGTTAATTAACTTAATTTTTTGATCATTTAAAATTTTATTTAAATTTGTATTTCTTGATCTTGGTCTTTTCATTAATTTAAAAGTCAATTGCCTATTTTTGTGCAACTATATGTGTGTGTTAGGGAGTAGTGAATAACTTGTTTATGTTCTTTGCTTATTTTTCTATTAAATTGCTTGACTGTAAATTTTTTTCCCATGAGCTGTAAGAAATCTTAGTGTCCTAAGGAAATTAGTCTTTTGTCAGCCATATTATTTGCAAATATGTATTCCCTGTTTTACTACTCATGTCTTTTGATTTGGTTTATTTGTGTCCAATCCCCTTTGAAAGAAGAATTGATTGGCTCAGCTCTGAATGCTGTCAGTTGAGAGTCTTGAGCTGTTAGCCCAGAGGGGTTGCCTCTGCTTCAGTTTACTTGCTCTCTGCAAGACAAGCCATTTTGCAGTGAGTGATATCCAATGATTGCTTTAGTTAGTGGTATAAAAGGCCCAGTATTTTGGCTGCATATAAGAACTCTGATGGGCTGTGGTGGCTACAAAGGTTTTCACAGGGTCAACCCAGGCTGCCATTGGGTTTGCATTGCTCTTTAAGTTCTCCCTCTGTCCTCCCCAGCTTCTTTCCTCTTCCTTCAACAGATACTGATTCCAATGACACTCCTTAATAAACACCACACACACTAAATTCTGAATCAGAATTTGATTCCCAAACAGTATAACCTGTGTATCCCTGCTCCACACACAGCATTCACAAATACAGTTGAGACCCCCATTATGGTCTTCCTTAATCCTATATATGAGGTCCATCCAAAATAAATTCATTACTGTGCCCATATATACATTATATATATTTTTACTAAATATATATAAATAACATGTTATATATTATCATAAAATGTAAATTTTAAATATATAATTTTACTGAATATATAACTATAAATAACATAGAATATCATTTTGCACCTTTTATACTTTCTAAGAACAGTATCAACATATATCAGCACTTACTGTTTTTCACTCACTCTTTCTTAGATTCAACCATTTGGATAGACATGGTCTAGCTCATATGTTTTACCTGCTATAAGTTATTCCAGCATATAAACATATCAACCTTCCTGTTGTCATTTAAGTTGTTTTCTGTTGTTCAATATAAGGAATATTTTTTGTCATGTTCATGTATGAGTTTCTCTGTAGAATATATACCTAGGAATGGAAATGCTTGTTCATAAGAAATGGAAATCTTTAACATTACTAGAGAATTCCAAATTTCTTAAAACCAAGATTTTACAACTGTCTAAAACATTTTCTCCAAATAATTCCTTGCCCATTCACTAGCTAGGCAGTTGGTGGAAAAATCACCTTATATTAAACTAGACTCCAACTGCACAGCAGATAGAAGATGAATGTGCATTAGCTTTATCAAGGACTATGCCTTCATCCCCAGTCTCCAAGGGAGGACACTGAAGGCCACCTTTAGAAAGTTTTGTTTTATAATCTTTTTTATTTTAATATTCACTGCTTATCTTTATTTTCGCTATTAACTTCATAACTTTCATACTGTAATAAGTCTGAGGTTCTGGCCTATTATTTTTGTAAGTATCATTAGCTTTTGTGTTTAAAAAAAAAGCCCTCAGTCTACTTGGGCTTTCTTAGGACCTTGGACTCAGGTATTCCTACACTTGCTATCTTCAGTTAAAACAAATAAGTAAACATTTCCAAAATATGCTTTATTTCCCCCCCAAATTTTAATTATAAGAGGATATGAAGACTGGGTTTTGCATCGCCTCCCTGTTTCCCAGGCACTAAGCTTTGCCTGGTCTTTCATACTTTATCATTTCAGTGAGTGTCCTTATCTGGGAATCAAATGTGCCAGGAAAAAGTGTCTAATGGTGCCTCTGCAGACACTTTACTATCCCATTACTGCTTTCTCTGCCATGAATAGCTTTTACTGAACTAAATCTCTAATGTAATTAATAACTGTGAAAAATCTATCTCTGCCTCATGGCTGCTCCAACTGAAATAGCTTTATATTATTTCTTAATGCAGGTTCAGATCCCCTGTATAACTAAGCACATGTATGTCCGCACTATTGAATGTTACTAAGCTTTCTCCAAGAAGAATGTGAAATGGTAGAGAAAAAGGTGAGTTTGAATCCTGACCCCACTACTCCTCAATTGTGTGCCCTCGGGTATGTTAATCAAAATTTTCAAATTTTCAATTCCTTTACCTGCAAAATGAACAGTATTTTAACCTGTCAGTCTAGTTTTTGAGAATTAACTGGAGGAACTCATGAAAATTTCTAAAGCAGTGGCACACAGGAGGAACACTCAATGTTAGCTTTATTTCTTGTTTCATTTCTCTTGAACTTCTGAAATTTTCTCATGTAAACTCTCATTTTATTTAAAAATATTTACAATGAATATAGCAAAATATATGAGAATACTTCAAGTACTGAAATAATTTATTGTTAACTAAAATAACTACTATAATATGTACTTTATTTTGACATCAACTAAATGATTTCATTTTTATTTTTTATTTATATGCATTGTAGACTTAACACCTGTGTTAATATTCTTGACTGTCATATGTACTACCCACTTCTATTTCTATTCCAGTGTGATTATAATATTTTCAATATGTTGTATTTTCAACACACTTACATCCTTAAGTTCAGTAGATTTCTAGTTTCCAACATTTTGAAGATGTACCAGGTAACCTCATTATGCTTTCCATGACATATCTTGAAAAATAGCCTCTTTAAATTTTTTTTGGTCATTGTATTTAAATAAAATGAATGCGTACTGCTGGTCATTTCAAAGTGGAACAATGCATTTATGAATGCATGATTTACTTCTATTTTTTGTAAAGCTTTTATGACTAAGTTAATTTGCTTCAGCTTATTTCCTCTCTCAGAGAAAACAAAAGATTCAGACGGGCAGTGATACATTTATCCATGTTGTTGGAAATAAATGCCCCTGAGAATGCAGCACAAAAAATATGTACAAACTTTTATAAAAGTACATGGATAAGTAAAACATTTAAAAGAAGTTCACCATTTGCAATCTAAATGAACTTTGAAAATGGAAAGGGGAACTTAGAATATGTCACATTTGTAGGTAAAGTTTCAAGAGAAACAGTGTTGGTGTAATAATGAATATGC